>JAWQRJ010000424.1:0-21435 GCA_033557515.1 Diorygopyx duplodentatus | reverse complement strand
TAAATGAATATAAACGAATAAACAACAATAAATTGCATTTTTTGTGTACTAATTCTATCATTAATTACGTGTATTTTTTATTTTTATTTTATTTTTATTTTATTATTTTTTTTGAGTTGTAGCTCAAAAATAAACAAAACACTGAATCAACAATATTTAATTGTATTGTTGGCTAACGGGTGAGTGGGTAAGTATTAAATTTAACGCAGCAAAATAAAAATATTAATAATTGGAGCGCCATCTATAAAATTGTAAATCTTTATTTACGAGCTGGAGGGAGGAAGGAAGAAACAAGATAACCAGATACTCGTATTACTAAAGCATTTACATGTACTTAAAATATATATATATATGTTGCATATTTTTAATAAAATCAATTTAAAAAATTAGACTTTTTTATTAAATTCCTCTACTTATGCTATTCTTATTTATTGTAATTGCATTTCAGGTGGGTCTCATTAAAACAGTGTGTTTAACACGTGTAATGAATAAAAAAAATGATGATATAATATTATTATTAATATGCCAGTATTAACATTATATAAGTTTAACTAAAGGATTATGAAAAATATATATAAAACGGCCTGTCACATATTTTTTATCTTAAAATTAAATTTAAATTTACAATGTTATTTTACAACTAAAGGTTATTATGATTTATTTTAGTGTGAGCAATTATTCCCCAGGCTTCTTTTGTTTTTACCATCAAGTTCCAAACCAATTTTTATAAAAATGAATATACAGAGTGTCCCAAATTGGATGCTCACCATTAAATTGAACAATATGGGGGTGTTTATTTAAGCTGTGGACCTTTTGTTTTTTCCAAAAATGCATTGCCTACTAGATTCCTGAAAAAAACTGAAAATTGTCATTTTCTTCAAATGTGAATATTTTCCAGATTATTTATCGTATCAAAAAATTTCAATGGAAAAAGTTGTAGATATCAAAACATTCAAACGAAGTCAGAACGTACCATCAGTACGTTCTGATGATGCCGTCTGCAATGAGCGGCGAAACGTCAACGGAGAGTTGCTTCGCAGACGCGGCGATCACCGGAAAGCCAAAGGATATGAACACCGGCCGCGAAAGCCTACAACAACGTTTATAGTAATACTGTTATTAAGACAAAAATGTATTACTGTTCGGCCATTATTATTTATAGTGGCGCTCAACTGGGTAGTTCCGTTCATTACTTTTGCTCACTCTTCCGTTAAGGTTGCTCATGAGAAGAGTTTTCTTGATATACATAAGACAAAAAAATACGATCTATTGCAAATAAGTATTTCGATAAATTATCAAAATTTCTTTAATTTTTTGATGAATAGGATCTCTGCGCAGAAACACACGTCAAAAATTTCGAATTTGATTTCCAATGCGTTGGAAATTGAAAAGGAAACATACATTTGATCCCTTTACCTGGAAGCGCATAAGAGTGATCAATTAATATTGTATAGAGTAAACTGAAAATATTGTTGTACAGGACGTAAGACTCTAACCAATCGATTAATGTTAATGTAATAATTGTACAGTATGAACCCAAATATAATTTGTTTTCTATCATAATTCCTCTTTACAATTTCTCTAACTTCAGCCACTATTCACTGGATAACTTTGTTCATCAGTCAAATTTTTAGTTTTTTCTTACTGTTTGTTGAGTATACTGCGTAATTTTTAAATGTCTAAACACATTTATATATTATTACAATTGCGAACAAGTGTTTCTATGATTGTTATTTTTAAAATAATATTGTTCAATAAACAGTTTATTTCACTCTTGTAATTAAATTTTAAATACCTTTTCCTTTTCTACGCACAGGACGATTGCTAGTCACTTATATTTATATATTTAACTAGCTAATATAAAGCCATTAACGGTAAGTAAAGTATTACATTAGGAATTTATGATTCAAAATGTCTGATTTTTTATGGTAATTGTCTCTTATTTAACTAATCCGATGCATGAGAGCGATTTAAAATTAAAGAAACGTCCGTCACTCCATAGTTAAAATATCAACATAACCTACAATTTGCGTTTACATTCCAAAATACGATATCATCAAGTATTCGATAAAACGTATATGATCGATCATATACCTATCTCTGTTTAACGACGCACTCTCTCCAACCCACCCGGGGCCCTAAACAACTGGATTACCAGATTTTCACCATAGATATGTCTTTCTATAATATATATTATAGAGTATTTTTTGCCACATATAATACTTCACTTAAACCTAAGGGAATGAATGACATCATCGTACATTACACGGAACCACCACCGACTTTACCACTGCCCTTCTTCCAAAAAAAAACACATTTTCGAATTTTTTGTAGCAAGAAAAATTCCACCGACCGTGGCCGGATTTGAACCTGCAACCTTGAGTGTATGAGACAAATGATAAATCACTGCACCACCAGCGCCGCTAACCTCCAAGATTTGTTTACGTGCGGGGAAAACACGTACTATATGACAATTGGTAACACTGCAAATTTTCAAATATTAACCATACTTCTATTTCATTATTTGCGACAAACAAGTAATAAAAAAAGAACATAATAACATGGAAAATAATAAGAGAATGAAACAAGAGTTGGCAAATGTGAGTAATACTTTTGTAATTTTATATTTCAACACGTTAATGGTTACATATCTTATTAATAGTAATAATATGTATTATATGATACTAGAATGATGTAGACATATATGTGGCATGTGTTTGTATTAAACAGCTGTGACTTGGGACTATTCGATCGGTGATGGAAAACTAATTTTTGGGGTAGGAGGATTCATGTATATGTACGGTTTCATACAAATTATACATAAAGTGGTTTTTATTATAGTTATATTTAAAATTTACTTATTATAATAGTTTAACTAATTTAGTTTTTATTTTATTGCCACTGTTTTGTTATTAACATTTAATGTAGTAAGTAGATAATTACAATTACTAAGTGCAACTAAACCATAAACTGCACTACTTAATTAATCAATCCAATCAAGTTCGTACTAGATTAAATAATTATACATACAATCAGTTGTACAGTTATTTTTTTGTTTCGAACATTATTGATAATTTCTGAAAGTGGAAAAAAATTGTGTAACTTCACAAATTTTAAATAATGAAGATTTTGTGAAAGTACACAAAAAAAAACAAGTAATTTAGTAACGCAGCAACACAATTAAAGAAGTTTATATCGCTGTAAAACCAATAATAACGTGAATCAAAATATAATAAAATATATAATTATTCCATTAAAAGAAATCTTTGGTACAACAAATAAGTTAAAAAGCTTACTTAATGCCGCATATTTTTTTTACTCTTTACAAGGATTTTTCCATCTTTTCTAATAACCGAATTATCGACTGTGTAACAAAATTTGGGACAACCTCCTATATACAGAGCGCCCCAGAAAATTATGAAGAACAAAATTCATACATTTGTCACTCTGACATTCAACGTCAAACTTATTTTCATAGCAACCATAGCAACTTAGTTTCATATAGCATGTTGTCATATTTCTTCATTTACGCCTAGCGACCTCTGACGAAGCATTCTCACAAAGTGCACACTCTTTTCTGGGGCGCTCTGTAGTTTCATAACTATATACGTTTATAGTTATTTTAGTAAATAAAATAATATGAACTACCAAATTTACAAAACATCACCATATAAACACTTTTAATATTATATAGCATTTTCTTCTATTATTCGTAATAATTTAAAAATATTAAAAAAAAAATTAAAAGTTTCCAACCAAACAAACAGCTTATCTTAACATTTTTTTTATTAACTACAGGAATTAATTGAAGAAAATAAGAAATTAGATCAAATTGGCGAAAAATTAAAGAAAGAACGGGAGAGGCTTAAGAGAAAAGGAGTAAGTTTATTTCAAAACAATCTGCTTTAAATCAACATACATTTATTTTATTCAATTAATTTGAACAAAATAATAACTTATTGTTAGCTAATATGTAATTCAAAAAATATTATTTTTTGAACATTGAAATTTTACAATATACATATTATATATGTACCAAAATTATAAAAATAATAAATTAACAAAATTACTTAAAATATATTTAACAAATTATTGTAAAAGTTCAAATCATAAACAGAAAAAAATTTGAATACTTAATATTTAAAAACGTTTCATTTACAGGAATGTCGCTGTAAACATAGCTATTACTGTGTTTTTTACAAAAGTAAAAAATAATATATTATTAGTGTTTCATTGTTATTATGTTTGTTGTTATGTTTGTGTTAATATTTATAATAAATATTGTTTAAACTTGTATTTGTTTTCTTTTTTAATGTTTTAGATTGTAGAATATTTGCATTGATGTATATCTAAAATTTTAAATTTTTTCAATAGATACTTTTTGTTTAATACACGTCCTCAATAATACTTGTATATCGCATTTTCATTTCAACAAGTCTTATAAAACAAGTGGTGCATCATTTCTTTATCATATACATACTATGGTTATATTATATTATATGTTGTTTCAGGAGGAAAGATTTTTTTATTTCTAAATTTAAATATTATGGTTTAAAACTATTAGCAGACTTTATGTTAATTTATTTATATCCGATGTAATGGTAATGTAATTCCATTAGAATATATCTCTTCGTTTCAATATTACAAAAAATGTTTTTCTTTTTAAAATTTCAAAATAGCCATTACAACTATTATTATTGCTATTATTGTGTAAAAAAACTAGAATTAGTGGAACAAGGCAATTCCAACTGTAAAAACGATTATCCAAACCCATTAGAATACCTGTCAGTAATCTACTGTAATATCTCAATAATAGACCGCAAGTTAGTGTAAAGACATTACTACGAAGCACTTGTTACAATTTTCACCTATAATGGCCGTTCCTTATGTATCCTATGCCAACTATGTTAATCGATCACGAACACAAGGCAGATTGGTGCGGGTAGGAACATCTCGTTTCAAGGTCAATAGAAGAATCTTAAAATAGTACACTTTAGATTAATGACCTACAGTGAAAGTTTGGCGTGTTTATAAAAGAGAAATTCTTTATTTGAAATCGGAAATCAGAAGAAAGAGTCAAAATTTACATTATCCGCCAGACCATATAGCATGCCGGGCTGGCGAGATGGCGCAGTTATCCTTTTTTATTCGGCTTCAGGCTTCAGTGAAAGCAAGAGTAATGTTTATTGATTATAAAACCGATTTCAAACTCTTTAATGTTACCACGCCGTTCCCACCATTTGTTTTCGAACTTTCGATCACATCTTCCGCACTGAAAAAAAACAAAAGATCCGTCTCATAATTTTCTCTTTCTAAAAAAAGAAAAAAGAACAAGAATAAGATGTCGAAAAAGGAAAATTGAATTAGGGCTAATGATACGTTCTCCTGTGAGTAATGAGGAAGTAAACTTTTTCTTGCCGATCGGAAAAAATTTGTTTCTACGTCTAAAGGTATAAGAGAAAGTATTGAAAAATAGAAAAATATTGATGAAAATTCTTCTAAATGCTACATAATTTCAGTTTATTGACAGAAACTTTTTTTTTAATTCCTTGCCGACTCACTCATTTCTTTTTATTTTAGGAAAAAAGTTTCCAATAAAAGAAGGCTGTACTTTTATAATTTGAGGAAACTTACTGTTTAACATATACGTTAAAGGATTTAATTGAAATGGTGAGTTTTGTTTAACAATGAAGGAACCTTGCTAAAAATTGTCCGACTTACGAATTGTTCTTCAAATTTTAACGAGCGAATATTTGTAATGCAATAAAATTAAATTAACTTAATGTGTCCTGAATTAAACTAATGCAGGTCTAATAATATACAGGCGTCTAGCTATGCAACTTAAACTTATTTTTAATACAATATTTCGATGATTTATTTAATCTTTTTCAAGCATTGTGCAAGTTATAAAGGCGGCAAAACTTAGAAACAATTAAACACATAATAAAGCTTAATAAAATTACAATTTACACGTTAAAAGCGGACATAACATCACCTGACATGTCAACGACTGACATGTGTCGGAAATATCTATAAGAATTAGTAGAAAAATCCTACTACGGGAAAATCCTACGGGAATTTACGTCCGCACTGTGTATATGTATAGGTATATAGCTATATACATGTATATAACTGATTGATTTTAGGTATCCTAAATTCTACTTACATTTTAGATACAGTGCATTTTCGCTAATCCGTATCCTTGATTATCCGAAAACCGCGATACACCGAATCTTAAATTTACGTCTCATTGTAATCTCAGCAATCCGCATTAATTTCCGATCGATATTATAAATTATAATAATCACCGGAATTCCCAGAAGTAACCTCGGATATCCACAGCTAACGCTTGTGTACTTCCTCTAGTTGTTTGTCTGTGTCTAAAAACATATCTCTTAAATGAAAAACTGTAAGACAAACTGTAAAAAATCCGTTTAAAAGTCCGTTTTAATTACTGTGGATTATCGAGAATGCACTGTAAGTACGTCAAACTTTAATACGGCTTTTCTCAAAACTATATTTTATGAATTGGCATTCGTAATATTTTGATATCTAACCAACCAAACGGCCCCTACTAGAATTATATTGAAATGTTGAAAACTTTTACTTTTATTCTGTAACAAAATTGCAAATTGCGAAGAGAAAATCGATCACAACACCAAAGAATATGCCGATTGATAGTTGCTGTAAATCTGTGTTACTTGCTCGTTCGAATAAAACTTAATTTCGCATATTTAGCTTAAATTGGTTTATTTAAAACCAAGCATTTTTTCTTTGTTTTTGACAACGCTTCGAACTTATAGGTTGTCGACATCTGAACGATTCGTGCGACTTTTGTGTTCTAAACCTTTTTGCGTGCAATACTTCAATTTAATTGAGTGAAATCAGTTCTTCGTAGATATAAAAATGGATTCTGATGGGTATGAAAAATTAATGATAGAAGTTAATTTAAATTTACCGCTACAAATTTCTAGTGATATTTTCTGGTGATTTTTCCTAGTGTAAATCTATCTTTTCCATTCACTCCTCCTGGTTTAATAACGAACTATAATGTAAATTTATCTACTCCATTCACTCCTTCTGGTTTAAAAACGAATTATAATACGAATTTTAAGTTCCTTTTAAAATGTATCATTCTTCCATTCTTTTTATATGCGCAACAAAGTTATAATTATATTTCTTTTTTTTTTCTAGTATGTCGTATAGAGATTTTTACTTTTGTTAATGTTACAGTTGGTTAATTAAAGCAATCTAATAATTCCGGATTTCCGGTCACCATTTTAGGAGTCGTGTCAGAAAAAAAAATGGCGGAAAGTATTTCAAACATAGAAGTAGAGATGGAAAACATTACCGAAGCGGCTGAGAGAATGAACGTCGATGACGACTCATCGTCAGAAGAATTAGAGGTAGATATACAGATGCGAAAAATGTGCGGTATTGCGAAGTATTCTATAATGGTTATTTCACGGCATCTTTAGGCAGTGGTTCACACTTGGATTCTAATTGCGAATTGCGACATAGAATTTTTTCGAGATTACCTATTAAAGTTCGAGATTACTAAAATTATTTGACACTTATTACCTTCTTCGGTAATCGTTCATTTTCATATGATTTATCTACATAAGGCATGTTTTCGTAAGAAATTTATTTGAAATTTTAACGCCCCCTAATAGTTCAGACATTGTAGTTGATTTTATAAATTATGTGAAAAGTACAGGAATATACCATAAATTTTTTGTTTTTTAGATCAATGTGGACAAAGAAGAGGAAGATTTAGAGGTGAGAAATTTGGTTGTTTTTTATTAGGGGTAGCTAAATAAACATTTTTTTTGCATTTAATACTATTAAATGAGTTAATTTTGTATGTTTATTTACTTGTTTAAACTATATTGGACATTTTCGGGAATTGGTGTTGTTTTAAGTTGGAAAAGAAAATAAGTCGTCCTATAAGCCTACGTTGTATACATTTAAAGTATATAATTTGTTTATCTTTAACAAAAGCTATAATGCGTTTTATACGAAATTAACAGAGGATATCGTTCTATAAAGGCAGTAACTTAATATAAAGTTCTTTTTTTATCAATTTTTTAATATTAGATGTGATACCTTATCAACAATTATACCTTACCGGATACATGAGCAGTCGTTAAAAATATCTGACGCCTGCATGTTTTGTACTTTTTAAAGGTTATAACAGGGTATTTATTATTTTTAAATTAATGTTTATATTAAACAGTTGGTACATTTATTTAAGTAAACTCGAAAACAATACTCTTAAATTTTTTAAATTTTCTTTTATATATAGAGAAGCAGAAAAAATAGAGGTGGTATCAAATGTTTTTTTTTACAGTAATAATAGGTTGTAGTTATTTGAAATTATACTACAGCAACAACACTATTGATGGTGATTGTGTTTTTAGACACATTAAAAATGTAGACTATGTAACTAATAATAAAAAAAAGGAGCGTGCAGTTAGCAATATATTATTTTCATTGAAATTATTTGAAAGCGTAAATAGAAAAAGATAGAATGCTAATGAAGAACTAACCAACAAACATAAGACAATTCTCATAAAAATATAATGCAATAAAATACAAATTGTTAAATTATATTTTTTGGTGATAGTTGCGGCGTCGATGAAGAAACTCTACGTTGACGTTTCACCGTTCATTACAGATGGCATCAGTTAATTATGATGATGCTGTCTGTAATGAACGGCAAAACGTCAATGGTGAGTTTCTTTATCGTCGCCGCGACTATCACCGGAAAACCAAAAAGTGTGAAAATCGATCGCGAAAGTCTACAACAATGTTAAATTATGTTTTTAAATTAATAAAATAAATTTAAAAAGAAGTTAATAAGGTAATAAAAGCTTTTGTTGAGTCATATCAGACATATTAAGACTTATACATATAAATAATTTAATTTAGTCTCAAGATATCTTGAAAGTTTAAAAAAAGTATAATTTAATTCCAATGTTAGTTAGCAGAATAAACAAAACGAAAAATTTGGTTGGCAAACATAAGCAAAACCAATAAGGAAAAATATATAAAGTTGAATGTAAAAAAAATGATACATAGTCACGAAAGGGTAATACAAATTAATATCAGTTGCATTTGACTAATAATAAAGATCGAACTGAACAGCACACCTATTGTAATAAAACATAATAATAATAAAAAACAGAAAGAAAGGAAACAAATTATATCAAAAATGTTATACAAATAAATATTTTGTTATTAAGCTTATAATATTTCATTGTTATGTATTGATTAATTACTAATATGTATACGCTCGATTGCACAAAATATTTCCATAAAGTTAATCAACGATTAACGAGTCATTAGCCAATCAAATTGAAGAATTCAAATTTTCAAATTTGAATTTCCCAGTCTGATTGGTTAAAGGTTTGTTAACGATCTGACTGAACTGGATAGTTGTGCTTTGTGCAACCGGGCATTATTATTGTACTAACGTATATCTAATTTTTTTTTTACTGTAGTATTTAAATCGAGAAAACATTAAGAAAAAAATGAGAAATAAAAAGATTCTTCAAGAAATTGAAGAATTAAAGGAAAAAGTAAGTTTATTATTTCAACATAATAATTCGGTACCAGGAATCGATTGAGTTATGTCTCGACTTTCACTAAAATCATTTTGTCGCTTTTGAATTGTTAAGAATGATCGAAACAATTGAAAAAAAAGCGTGCTCCAAATCAAGGTAAGCGCACATTGGGTGTCATCGGATGAACTGCATGTGTTTAATGGAGGGTTTGAACTTTTCCATTTCATTATACGCAGAAGAATCACGTTAATGCGATTTCCGATTAAGCTCACGATTATCAGTCTGCGGTAGTTCGGTGAAATTAAAGAAAAATCGCTCCCATCGGTACGTTTACTTAACGTTGGTTACAAAATAACTAGAACGATCCGGAATGGAGTCGATTGTTGAAGTCACGGTACAATGCATTAAAATTTCTAAATGTATAAAATGCACTGATTGACCGTCAATTTATGTTCGCATCGGACCGAAAGTACTTGCAACTTCAAACTCAGCAAATCGGTCGACCAAGTGTTTAATTAATTAACAATAACACGAGTAATAAATAAATATTTTTTATTGGTAAAAAAAATTATTGGGATCAAAAGTATGTTTGCATATTAAGTGAATGTTACACGCTCAATATTTATCGCGATATTTGGATCACGATATTGGATTGTGATATTTATTGATTGTGTAGAGTGGATCTCTGCGATTGGGATATCAGAATTTTTAGATATGTTGAAATTCGTATCACTTGGATTATGGATCTTGCGCTGATTTGCCTTTACAACCAAAAAAAAAACCATACTTAGTAAATTGTTGTTTCTATTTTGTAATTCACTCCTCCTTGTATTCCTAACGTCCTATATATAGGATGACCTCTCTGTAAGGCTTCATACGATAAACTAATTTAAAAATACTATGGAAGGTAGTTAAATAGTGCCAAATGAGTAAAAAAATTATACCAATATAAAAATTATTTAGAAAAATAAATTTCAGGCATAAATGGGTTAATACGATGGGATTGTTTAAATTGAAGATTTGTTTAATTTATAGATTAAGTCGACGTGTACATTCGAGTGTAATAGCTGTCACTGAATAATCGTGTTCTACCTCGCTCCGTACAATTTTATAAAATTCTGTGCTTCAAAATGCGTTTTACCGGGGAAGATTTGCGACAAATTAAAGAATTATTCGATAAATCAGTGGAAGAGCTTATAGAGCGGGAGGATTTATGTGTTAAGGTGGCCAATCTAATTAATAACGAACTGAAAACTCTCAGAGAACATGCGGTCCGCCTGGAACAGGAGAACTTGTGGAAATGCGTTCAACAAATCAAGATCAATATTCCAATGTTACCAAAGTTCGTAGAGGTGAGAACTTTATAATGATATAATGATGCGTTGCTGATTGTGCCTTCTACGAAGATCCAAAAGAATTATTACTCTCAAATCGCAAATGAAAGCTTGTATCCGTTTATTTTCATTTTTATATAAATATATTTTTATTAATATATTTTTTTTTATATCTTTATATAAACGTTAACGATGGCATATGCAGCAATGGTCAGGAGCCACCTAGATTACGGATGTTTGGCATTCGATAGCGCACCAAAGGACTTCTTCAACAATTGGATAAGGTGGCAGTATCAGGCGTTGAGGATAGTAATGGGCCTGATGAGAACCACTCCGATAAATGTGTTACTATCAGAGACAGCCGAGATGCCTTCGGAGTTTGGGAGAAGATGGTTGGGAATTAAATTTCTGATGAAGAGAGGTGATCTGGAAGGCGAAAACATAACTGGCGCAGTCAGTAAGATAGCCTCATATACTTCAACGACGTAGGTAAGCCAAATTTCTACGGCTACTTTTAAGACTTTCCGAACGCATCAAAATGATAAGAGAACAACCCAAGGTAATTTATAAACCAATTTACGTAGGACCACCAAATTATGTAAATCCCCAAAAAACATTTTACCCAAGACCAGAATTTCAGAGGAGAGAACTAAATCATCCGTCTTATCCTCAAAGAATTTTAATAACTTTAGACCATTTAAGTAAAGTCAAATGGACACCCGACCAGTGTATTCCTCAAAGAATTATCCTAAACGTATGGACGTTGATTTGTCACAAAGCCAATTAAGATTAGCCCCAAAAAGATCTAGACAAGATATAAACACTATTGAGCAGATTAAATTAAATCAATACAGTAGTGAAACCCCATTACAAGCCCAATATTACGAATCTATTGCGGAAGAATAAGAACAAAACGAAGAATTAAATGAATATCTATATATCGTGTTCGACAAGATGATCAAGATATCCCTGTCATATTTTACAACTAGTTTTTTGGTCCCGAATTTATAGCATTTGTCCCGAATTGTTCTGAAAAACAATAGTGCGAGAATGTAAAAATTTAAATGTATATATTTATTTAAGTAGTGTAAACAGGGGATTCCCCATCTAGCGTTTATCTTAGAAAACTTGCAGTGCGGGTGTGCTATTTCTCATTCCTATATTTCTCTCCCCAACAGAGAGTTCAAAAAAAAGACGGTGTACAATTAACGAAAACCTACAGAAGGAATACCCGTTCATTGAAAAAACTATAAGCGATTCCGAGATGTAGGGGTGCAATACATGTTCTTCAATATTTTCAATAAGCCATGGTGGACGAGAAAATGGGTGATAAGAATTAGCTGTAGTAGAAGGTACTTTAGTATACCATATTATTTGCTGCGACCGTAGCTTTAGGTCTATGGGTTGTGTACCTACGTCCAAACTGCTTCAAGTTGCATTTGAGCCTAAATTTACATGTGCGCGAACCAAGGCAGAAGCATAATGCTAAATGTTTTCATGCCTTGCGATTTAAGAGCTTTGCACAATGATTTGGAAAAATGTTCATTTGTTTCAATCTTAACTGATGGTTCCAATCACAAGGAAATAAAACTTTTTCCAATACTTGTTAGATTGAAGTTATGGAGTTAGAATAAAAATTTTAGAATTTAAACCCTACCTGGTGAAACATCCGATATTGTCAGCAACTATTTAGAAGAAGAATCCCAGTCATCCGTACGTTATGAACCAAGCGGGAAAGAAGAAGATGCGGATCAAGTTAGAAGACTGAAGATGCAAGAGGTGAAGATTAAGAAGTTCTCGATCAAACTAGTATTGAAATAAATCAAGAAAAACCGAAGCAAAGATACAATACTCTTCGTCAAAGGTTACAACAACAAATGGACACATCATCAGCGAACTTGACACAGAAATTCTCTGCTACGAATCCAACTTGCAATCCGACTACTTCACTGCTAATAGATTCAAGAACTGCGAAGAAGAATTCGATGTTATAATGGAACAATTAGAGAAGATTATCAACGACTCCTCTGTTCCAACATCTCGATCAAATTCCCAAAATACTGTCAATACCCTTCCAACAATAAAACTTCCAACATTCGATAGCACCTATGAAAACTGGACAAACTTTCATGTTCTTCCCAAACGTTTTACCAACTATGAATAATCTCTTTTTTCGCAAACGCGTTTTTATTTACACCGTTTTTTTTAAATTTACATCGGTAAACTCAAACTACGCAATCTTACGTTCAAAACGTTTGAATGTTCGAATACAAATAAATCCCTCCGACATAAACGCAAAAGCTTGAACCTCTTCAACCACTTGAATTGCAGGTACGGTCTGGTCACGAAGCGGAGACAGAGGACAAAGCTAGCGATTAACGCATCCCAGATAGAGCGAGACAGTGATCCAGAACAAATATTTAACGTTTTTTAAAAATAAAATCATACGCTGCAACCACATATACACCAAGTGACTCGCCACGCATAAAGTGCCCCACTTAAGGCATATGTGGAAATACATAATCTGATTTCAAGAAGGGTGTCTGGTTGGGAATTAATGTAAAATGTCCAGCTTGACGAGTTCCCTCGAATGAATGTGGATGAGCTTCGCGGCTTGGTGCTTGGTGAATACCAAATAGAACAGGCTGCTGGTTATAACGTGGAGGTTAAAGACCAAGCTGGGGAGCGAGTCTTCTACTTGGCTAAGCAGAGTCCAATCCTACTGCGCGCCACTCACACAAGTTGGCCACAAGTTACAGTCGCGCCACTCAAATAGCAAAGAACATAGTCAGTTCATTCGGTTTCTACCTGATGGAAGGGGATGATATACAGGGTAACAATCTAGATCTATGTCCAATCCTTCAAGTTCACAGGAATATCGAACAAGAGGTTACAACTTTTGTTTAAGGCGTCAATGTCAAACAGAAAAGTACCGAAACAATACCTCCCTATATATACAAAATAACCGTCGTTATTTATAGGTATCGGGGAATCTTCCGTCTTTGCAGTGTTAAATAAAAGTGAATTTATAAAACAAAATCTAGGACACATTTCTGAATAAGATGGTATTGCGGTTTAGTTATGTTAAGTTATCGTTGTTGACGCGCATGCACGATTCCTCGTGTTCGACGCGTTTTTTGAGAGAGCAGGCTTCGAGATGCGAGAAAAGAAGAGGTAGGTGTCACTGAGTATGAAGAATCCAAATTACTGAAGAAGGATATTCTGAATACTTTGGATCACGTAATGGGTAATCACACTAATTGTCATACTCATTATTGCAATAAACCAATGGAAGAAAATCACATTTCCGATTTGAAAGGAACCCATCTTCACACCAAATTAAAAACCATATTTTACCAAGTAGCTAATAATTGTAATGGTCTTATTCGGGATGTAGACAGTAGTATAATTGAACAGTTTAATTCAGTCATTACAAAATACATAGGTGCAAAACGCATTAATTTTGCAAAGGGGTCGTCTTATAGGACAAGATGTTTAGCAGCTCTTGTTTCATACAATTCTAAAAAAACCTATAATATTACTAATGAAAAAGATTACCCGCATTTGTCTTGGCAAATATATATTAAATTTTTAAGAAAGATACAATAAATGTAATTAATAGTGATAATAAAGATACAATAATTAATAGAAAAATTGCCAATAGGGGGATCCGCTTTTAAAAAAGAGAAAATCAAGACGTTTTAAAAATTTGCAGGAAAAAAACAAAACAAAAGTAGATAGAGATTATGGCACGGGCTGTTCTAAACCTGATATGGAGAAGACAGAATATGAATTAACAAAAACGGAATTCATGGAGTCTTTGCAAATGACATCCAATGAAATTATTGAATTCGAAAATTCCACTAGAGAACAAAGGAACTCTGATATTTGGTTAGAGGAGAGAAAGATTTTACTCACAGCTTCCAGTTTTGGAAAAGTTTGCAAAATGCGTCCAACTACAAGTTGTAAAAATATTGTCATATCAATATTATTTCCGAAAATATTGAAACTGTACCCAACGTGCATTGGGGCATAAGCAACGAAGATAAAGCCAGAATATATTTAGAAGGTATAATTAATTGGAAGGAGTACATCTAGTTGCGGTATGTTCATTTGTGAAGAGTACCCATTTTTGGGTGCAACGCCAGATGGTGTTGTGAATAATGTGGATGCTATTTGTGAACTGAAATGTTCATATTCCGTCAGACACAGGGACACCAGAGGAAGGAATAGTTAGGAAAAAAAATCATTTTGGAAGATGGATGGTACCTTTGATAGAAAGCACGCCTGGTACTATCAAGTGCAAGGGTAACTTTTTATTAGCCAAAAACATAGGTGCTATTTCGCACTGTGGACTACCAAGGGAATAAAAGTAGAACTAATTGAAAGATTTATTATTTTGGAAAAATAAAATGATACCAAAATAAGAAAAAAATTATATGAATTGTCTGTTACCGGAAATTATTCACAGTAAGATAAGGCGAGGCCTTGAGATTAGAGAGACCCTGATTATATTTTAATATAAAAAAAGAAAATATTGCGGCAGACGAAAATTTAAAAATACTTTATTTTTATTTCGCATTATTTCTTTCATTTATATTCTTCTACATTATGTAATTAATAAAACTTAAAAATGGCAAATCCGTCTGTTTAATTTGTAATTCAACAGTCAGTAACATTAATGCAGGAAATTTAAAACGTCGCCATGAAAAGTTACACCCCGAGTTTCAGATTCACATTCAAAAAAATGATGTTTATTAAAGGTCTTTCACAAAAACTGAAACTCATTATCCTTTTAAAGCGTGTAAACTGTTTAGTAGGATTAAGGATGAAGATCAAGTAATGTTATCTATTGCATTGATTGTAACGATTGTGATGATAAATGCGTTGGGGTCTCGAGCCAATGGCTAAAAAGCCGCATCTCATTGCACAAGAGTGATTGCAACACTGAAAAAACTAGATGTGCCCTTGCGATTCATAGTAGCCTTTTGAAGAAATAACCAAAATAACTAGCTCTGGTCTGTCCTGCATCTCGGAAGTGTTGGTTGCCACATGTTGCCACCTTAAAAAAATATTTAGGAAAGGAAGAGACTGCGAATTGGACCCCCAACTTGCCAGAAATGAGAGCTTCGCTGAAAGCGCGAATAGAAAGGCGTTTTCAACTGGATGATAACTACAATTAACTGATTGCAACTGATTGCAAAAAGCTCGTCAAAAAATATTGCTGGAAGAACTGAAGCAGAGCTGTGACGAGTCTTCTAGCACCGAAGGAGATTCACCACCTCCATCGAAGAGAAGAAACACAGACGACAACGACGACATTACTCTTAAAATCCCTTAAAGTCTTTTTGGGATTGTTTTAATAAGGTGGCAACAGACAATAACTTTAACAACAATACATCAGAGAAAAATTGCTGTTGCTGGCGAATTGGACTTCTTTTTGAAAACGGCGCGTATGGAACGTAATGGTAATCCTTTTACATGGTGGTCCGTCAATGCTAACCAATACCCAGGTTCATGCAGCAGCGTCTACAGCGAAAGACTTTTCGGAAGCGGATCTTGTGTACGAAAAGAAGCGATGCCGTGTATTACCCACTAATGGTGAACAAATTGTGTTCGTCCACCATAATTTACCCCTTGTCGATTATAAGTATTGATTTTCTTGTCGTGTTTGTTGGTAAATAAAGATAAATACTAATTCTAATGACGTTTTCATTATTTTTGTAACTATCCGGCTTCGGCCGGATAGTAGGGAACTATCCGGCGCCGACCAGATACCAATGAAATGGGCCAGATAGGCCGGATACCGGATAGTGGCCGGATATCCGTTGCATCTCTATCGAATATCGGGAAAACACAGGCTGCAGAAATTAAATTAAAAATAAAGAAAATATTTGCCACAAATGGCAGTCGGGTATAGATATTCACCAGAAGAAAAGTTTTCTTAAACCTGAAGGTTCTCGTATAGACAAAATGTGCTTTGATTGGTTCGCAAAGGCTAGTAGCCACAAGATTCCCATTTCGGGCCGATTGTAAAGGCCAAGGCAAGAGAAATAGCTCAGCAAATGGGATACTCTGCATTTTCCGCGTCAGATGGATGGCTCCAAAAATGGCGTAGAAGACATAACATTACTTTCAAACGTATAGCTGGCGAAGCTGCAGATGGAAATCAAGTAGATGTCGACCAGTTCTAGAGAAAGCTTTCATCTATATTGCATGGGTATCCATCAGGGGATATTTACAATGCTGATGAAAGTGGGATAATGCTTCCGTGCTTTACCTGATTAAACTTTCGCCTTGAAATATGACGCGAGATATCATGTCTGAATGGTTGCAGAAATTTGATAAGAAAATGAGATCACAGAAAAGAAAACTTCTTTTATTCTTGGATAATGCAGCATCTCATTTCCCTAGAGATTTGAATTTAGCGAATTTTAATATTCAATTTACAAGGTTAAATACAAGGTTAAATTTCAAAGTTCAATATAGAGGGCTTTATTTTGAAGCACATATTATCAAAAATGGATGGATGCAGCCAATTCAGCATCACAGCTGGCAATCACATTTTCATTTATCGTCATCCTTTTTAATTTATTTAGAAGCATATGTTCTAACAGTTTTTCACAATCCTTTATTCTCCGCCAAAATCTATGTCTATCAATAGATAATTCTTGCCACCTTGCACCTTTTCGTGCTCACTTAAAAATAATGATATTGTACACTTTCACAAAACGTAACAGATTTCATAGTTTTAACCAGATATTATTTCTTTACAGAAATCTATGCTATCGGCACTACAAGCAGCAGCAACGACGACGACGACAATATAAATGTAAAAATATATATTAATATAAAGTTAATAAATCTCAATACCAAATATATGTTATTTGTTTTATTTACAAATTAATATTCACCCTAATTATCGCCTGCACACTTCTTCCACTCAACCGCCTGCCTCTGTAATAGCACCTGTAAATTCCTTTACTATGAATCACCCCCAACCGAACCCTTTTTCTTTATACATGTTGTAACATGTCGATGAGTCACCACCATCACTTGCCTTCGCGAAAAATTGTTCGTTTTATTTACTAATTAATAATTACCCCTATCACCGGCACACTTCTTCCACTCAACCGCTTGCCTCTGTAATAGCACCTGTAAATTCCTTTTCTATGAATCACGCACTCACTCACCGCTACACTTCTTCTTCTTCTTCTTCCCCTCTTAGTTCATTAGCCTCCACCACCCCCAACCGTTCTTAAACATGTTGCATCACATCGGTGAGTCATCATCACCATCACCTGTCTTTCACGAAAATTGCTTAACATAATTATAAAATTCCTCCTCTCTCTCTCCCTCTCTCCCTCTCCCTCCCTCTCTGTCTCTCTCTCTCTCTCTCTCTCTCCCCACTCAGGGGTTCTACACCTCTCGAGTGGTCCAGAAACCTGGACGGGTTCTAGACCACTTTTTAGTGGTCCAGAACCCGTCCATTATATCTATTGATGTATTAATGCACTTGAGGCTTTATACTTTATACTTATATTAAAGCTTCGTGGGATAAAGTTAGTCACAGACTATTAAAAATTGCTTTCGTAAAGCAGCATTCGTAAGAAATAATTGCATCCTTCCAGAGTTTGATGCCGAGGATGAACTACCATTGTCAACACTACTTGTCAACACACAAATCTACAAAACGGGTTCGCCCAATTAAGTGATACAAATTTGGAGGAATTTTTAAATACCGATGAAGCAGTCCATACTGAAGATCACAACATAGAAGTTCAATTAGAAAATGAAAATGACACTATGGAAGTAAACGATTCAGAGCACGAAGAGGACGAAGTCAATGACCAAGCCCCGGATTCGATAAAATCATATGATGAGGCACTGAAGCAAATTGTATTATTATTAATTTAAGTAATCTTTTAGTATATCCGTTAGTCATTAAATAAAGTTTTCGTGTGGCCCACTATTATTTTTTTCTAAAATATCGACTCATGTCTTTCAAACTTTGAATACCAATATTTCAAAAACGAAGCCCGATCTGAAAAAAAAATTATGTGTATTTTATGCTTAAAACTTAATAATAAACATGGATTTTCATTTTTCGCCCCGTGGTATAAATCACCCTGTATATTCACAAGTGAAGAAGGTTTTGGCACAGTTCCAAATGTGATCAACATGTATGTAGGAAATCTGGTCTGTTATGTTGATTGTTGGAGAGGCACACAATGCACCCTGATTCAATAGGCTGTAGGGCATCCCCACTTTATTATGTGTGGGTAGCCACCCGACTGATCAAATCCAATTTTGGGTTCTTTGAAATGATGTTTTCTCCAGAAATTAATGGTTACTTGGAGCCCAAGAGAATGAGAGTAATTTCAGAAGCACACTCAAAAATCCTAAGAGAACATGAGTTGTTACAAATTCCAACTGGATTGTTCAAGCCAGTCAAGGCTGCTCAGAAGAATCACCATGTCAATAGAATGATTGGAGCTGTGCAATTCTCCTTGGATTTGAACTCCATGATAGCTTTAGGGCCTGAATTTGACAGCAGGAGTGCTGATTGCAGTACAGATTGTGTGGAATTGATGCCTCAGGTCGAAAGAATTAATTTTGGAGAGCGAGATTGACTGTTATGGTTGCAGATTATTCTTTAGAAGTACATAACTTGTCATATGGGTCAAGAACAGTAGATCTTATCACTGATGAGGCCATGAATACAATAAATGTGACCACCCCCAACTGCTAGTTATCAATTCTAGATGGCTAGGTGTGTCAGTTGTACTTCTGGAACACCCCTTATTATAAGAAAAACACCATGGAATTGGGAGGCCTTGCCAAAATGATAATAGACAAGAATATGGAGACAATCCAGGAGAGTGCTCATTTGTAAACATAATGAGATCCCAAAATCGAGATGAAAAGTATATTGAAGTGGGAGGTTTAGTATACAAATATATTTATTAAACAACAGCCAACAGGCCATTCTAAAACCTATGGTTGGGACACGCTTAAACTCTTTACAATGGAAGACTCAAATAAGCGGACAAACATTACAGGATCGATCTAACAACAATCTTGTCTGCCGCCTACCTCCCTGATGAGTGGTTGCAACCTGCAGAAAATGCCATTCAAATGGAGGAAAAGGATTACAATAAGATGTCTAGGGGCATTAATGACTTCCGATACAGACTTGGGTTTCCCTTTTGTGGTAAAATTAATAAGTTTATAGTTAGAATTAATTAGGATGTTCTGTTAGGGTTTTTCCATTAATATAATATTTGTTAAAATTACTTTTGTTTTATTTCTTGTAAGTTAGTTAACGCCCCATTGAGGTTATTTTGCTTTAAATAACTTAAATTCATTTTTATTAACAACACCTCGTCCACCACAACCAGGGGGTTCGTTATAATGGTGGCAGCGGCAGGATCAATGATGAAAAATGTCCGGCATGGATACTGACAATCAGGGATCTTCAGCGATTCATTTGTTTGATGACAAGGCCATAAAACAGTTGGCACATTCTACAATTCAGTATATGTGGGGGTGGTTCTCCGAAATAAGTGTGTTTAATAGAGTGGTCTTGATGATTGTGTTTTCTGTCACCATGATAATATTCTAGTGGACTGCATTCATAATCAGTATAGAGTTAAGATTTATATCTTCTTAGGAATAACTTTAGGTTTGTTCTTAACCATAGCTTTAAACTTACTACACTTTTTTAATCTCAAGAACATAATCCAATACCATTTGACAAGATGAAAAGTATATTGAAGTGGGAGATTTATTCTACAAATATACCCTCCCCTCCCCCTCGGAACTCCCGCCGGACGCTACTGATGCGCAAATTAGAGAAGAGCCACAATAGATGGGAGGTTAGGACTATGTCTTATGTTAAGGCGGTATTGTCGTGTAGAAATTTGAAAAAATCGTTTTTGAGTTTTTTGGATTTTATTATACTACAGACCTTCCGAAATACGCCTGTTAAAACCGTATAGTAAAATTCGTAACATTGTCTGAACTATAGCAATTCTAAGTACAGTCGCGCGGAAAGCGCGACTGTAGTTAGCGACTGCGACTGCGCCGCAGCGACAGTTATTCGCGTTATTCGGTTGTTTGTTTACTTTCGTCTCAACCTCTGAACGAAGTAGACACGAAATACAGCAAAATGAGTAGCAGGAAAGATACGAAAAGTAATCTCTCGCGCGTGTCGGAGTTCAGTGACTAAAAAAAGAAAATTCAGAGGAAATCAGCATACTGGAGAAACGAGTGAAAATTTTACAAGTACAACAGCAGCGAAGTTGCGAAGAACTGGTGACGAGGAAATTCTGCTTGATATACAGGGTGGCGGAGACCAATTGACCACATTTGTAAAGGCTGGGGTTTGAGGTGGGGAGGGGGACGAACGGTCTTCAACCCGCCATTGTGCAGCATGGGGTGGGAAGTTTAGTTGCCACATTCCGTTGGAGTGCTCAACATCGTTCGTTCGCCGTGGAGGCGGATTTACGTAATAATGAGTCTTTCGCGTCCGC
>JAWQRJ010000423.1:0-21443 GCA_033557515.1 Diorygopyx duplodentatus | reverse complement strand
TTAATTATGTTGATTAGAAATAGATCACGTCTCCTTTCTGTGCTAACCAACTCAATAATAAAGCCGTGGCAATGCCCGTGCAAAACTTGCGCGCACATCTAATAGTGGCCACGCCTACATGTCGACGAGATATGATGGGCGTGCTTTAATATACGTATACGGTAGGATGGGGTGTGGCGCACTTGCCGTATGGTACGGGAATATTTATTTCTACGGTATAACATTTATCATGTGCTTCATTTAGAAATTCAATAATTATATGCAAAACCCTAACAAAATTATGTCATGTTGTGTGTGTGTGTGTAGTTTTTGGCTGAATTTATAGTAAAGGACATATGTTACAATCAATAATTACACTAAATTTTGGACATAATGGCCCCTAACTTGTGACATATTTGTTGAAAATTAGAAGTCATTTTTTAAAGATGAAATAAAGATATAAAGTGAAAAGAAAATATAAATATTCAATTTTATGGCGTAATATTACAATATATAGAACTACAGAGCCATAGATACATCATACGCTGGACGTTTTGTTGTCTTTATCCATTTTTGGCTGACATTAAGGCACACACTTTTCCGTAAAAAAATCATTCGAGTTGGTTCCAAACACCGGTATTGCCGGTGCATACTCAGGGAATGGGGCAATCTGTAAATAAACACAACGCAGTGAAACGTCACGCGAAGCGAGTTTGCGGCCCTCGGGCACGTACTTGCTCTATCGTACTCGATGCGCGCGGAATTCGGTACAGTTCGCAATAATTATAAACCCCGAGGGTGTCGTTCGTTCTGTTTTACATTGTTCTACTTTCGTAGTGTCGTCGTACATTTTCAGCGTTATCCACCAGGTTTTTATTTTTCTGTCGTGATTTTGTTGGCCGCGTTGACACAATTTTGCATCGAATTACTTTGCAAAGCGCGTTCCCTGATAATGCGGCGCAGTTATAAAATCTTGTGACCGACTTTTGTGAAGTTTTGTGGGTTTGCGACTTTGCAGATTTGTTTTTAATTAAGTAACAGCTGGTAATATTTAAAGGTATTATTTATATGGTAATATTAAAAAAGAATTGTTTGAATAGTATTAGGCATTACACTTTAATAATTAAATTAACTGCATTATAAAACGATAAATATACCTATATATGTCTAGAAACAAAAAAAAACTGAGTTATCCATAATTTCAATTGGTTCCCCAAATATTGTTAAAAAAATTCTTTCCAACATCCATCTCATAGATTCTTTTACGCATTAAAATTTTGTATATCCTGAGGATATATTTAACTGCGATAACAAATCTAAGAGTACAGTTACTATCAAAACCATGAGAATGGCGCCATAAAGGTGATAAACGGTTATAATACTTGTAGACGTGTTTAGACTGAAACATTTGTTTAATGACCCGTGAAATACGACAACTACTTGACATTTGAAATTGTTTATCGCACCGAGATGGGACCCGCAAGGAAGAATGCAATGGAACGTATTGATTTATATAGAGCCATGATTAAGATCGGCTGAATGCGGTTGATTGAACACATAGCTAGGGGACATGCGATTTCTATTGATCGAATTGGAACAATGAACGCCTAAGAGTTTTTTGATGAGGTATTGTTATCTGAAGAAACCAGTCGTTAATATAGTATTTCACAGCGGAAGTTTTATTATACTGAATTATAATGATAATGTAAATTTCCATACGTGTAGGTTTACAAATATACTGTGTCAAATAAATCACCTTTTTTCCTAAAGTTCGAGTACAGGGTGGCCCATTTTGGATGTGTTTATAGGGTATCACGAAAACCTTTTTTTGAAAAATATAATAAATGTCAAAACAGATAATGGCTATCTCACTAACTAGATATCGAAAAAAAAAAGAAAAAAAAGGATGGTTCTAAAGGCAACTGTTTGTGCAGAATCCATTAGCGTGGTGAGTTTTTCATTTTATTTAAATAACGGAGCTATAATACAAAGTTGTATTCAACACTGAAACCATTTTGAAAAATTATGGTTTGGGATCAGCTCATTTGGACGTCGGTACACACGAACACGTCTATCACAGTTATACAAGCAGAATCTTGACTCATCACTAAAAAGAACTCGTTCGCAATCAGCCTCTAACCAATTTACATGTTCTGTGGCAAACTGCAATCTGTCTCTACGGTGATCCACGGTTAAAGCTGGTCCTCGAGATGGTATACCAGGGGTTAAATTTGTAGTTTGTATTGTACACCAACTTGCTGAAGACACATTTGCAGGCTTTTTGCAGTAACAAACCGTTGTCTCAGAGTAGTCAGCGTTAAAAATCGATCCTGAACCGCTATTGTTGCTTTATGACCTTGTCCAGGTCTTCGGCGATGTTCACCAGTCTCCCTTAACCTCTGTAGCATACGGGAAACACTTGTATGGAAACACCAAACCTTTGAGTCAACCTTCTGTATCTCCACCCAACTTCCACCAATACTGCTCCTTGGGCACATTCCTCAAGGGTTACATTCCTTGTTTGCCGTTCCATAACAATTAGGGAGTGCCGTACTAACAGTATAATAATGAAACTGTGTGCTACCGAAAGAAAATCGCCAATTCAAAATAGGCGATAATATCAAATTATCTACGAATAAACTGATTTTTGAAATTCTTCTCTCATTCACCGCAGAAAAAAGTTGTCAGCAACAAAATGTGACCGTATTATATGATGAAACACTCCACCTGTCTAGCCAGCTATGGAATGAAATTAATTTTCGGTAATTTTGGAACGCACTCGAAGATTTGTCTCAAATACTGTGTGATATTCAACTTATTTCACATTCATCACTGAAAGTTCCTTATGAGCAAAAGTTGATGTAAATTCAAAGTTGGTTTTGTCTTCTAAGTGTTCACTTATTCCAGCTTTTGTTTGTCAAATTGCCCATTAAAATTATATGGGGAATAATTTAAGCTCCCAATACACAAAATTTGTAGAGAGCAAAAATTTAGAAAGCTTATTTTGTTATTCCTTTATCTCAATGTACATTGAATTTGGAGTAATCTTCGTATAAGGTTTAACCCACCTATTATCACCTATTTGTGAGATATTTATTTCATTAATAAAAGGAAATTAGAGGCTATTTGTTTCACTAGCAATAGAAGCATCTGTATGTAAAGAAGATATTGCATAAAGGGTGACAAAAAGTGATTTTTATGTTAACATTTTTAAACATAAACAAATAACTATTTTTAAATGCAACTTTCGAAAAATATTTACGTTATTAAATGTAGAACTAATATTAGCATTAAATACTAATACTGGGCTTCTCTATCGCTAAAATTCGTACTTACAGAATTATTTACATTTTTCTTGTGATTATTAGAAAGTTTGATGTTTCCACTAGAAAGCCGAATGCTAGTACTATATAAAACAGAGTTTTCGTCGATCGAATTTGCATATAATTATATAGCGGTCACGCCAATTATTATCTAACATCTTGGTAAACATCTTACCTTTCTAAGACTTGTTTTATAAATTTGATTGGAAAAAGAAGAGAGGCTCTTACTAGTTCTGTATAATAATCATTGTTTTTATTATTTATGTTCATTTAATGTTAAGGTTTTGACGCTACTTTCAGGGCTGTAAATCCATAAAATTATATTTCATTCGAAAATCCACAGACACACGTAACATATCCGTCTGGCGTCGCCCCTTCGGGCATATTGTCATAAATCGGGAACAATGTAAAGGATATCGTTTATTTAAAAGTACAAATTTTGTCAAAGTTCACGAAGGTACATTACTAATACCTCAATCCTACTATGTCAAGTTTTATAACTGGGTAGCTGGCAACAAGCGAAATCTAAGGATCAGAGAAGCAATTTTTCACGTGCAGTCTAAACAAAAGCAAACTTAAAACTCATTTTGACCACCCTTGACTTCTCCTAACCCAAATTCAGGACGACTAATGCAAAAATTTAAGCCGTTCCTGTCCAGTTACCATTTCAAAACCACTGAGGAAAGAGGATCCCACTTTCGCACTACCTTACAATAAGTTTCACATCCTTTTTGCTTCTTTTCAACTTAATTCAATAGCATTTTCTTCATTTGCGAATTAGCCTATATACCGGGTGTAAAAAATGAGGTGTTACAAGCTGATATCTCGTAAACAAGGCATTGTTGAGAAAAATGGTTCCCACAAGAATTATTTGGTTTCATGGGGGAAATGTCATAGTATTGGTTGTTTTTTATTTAGTGGAAGGTCATTTCAGAGTCAACTTTGTTTATGTAAATATGAACATATAGTTTTAATAATGACAACACAGTGCACGCTAAACAATAAATAACTTTTGTCTTAAATATTTTCGTCTGCATCTTCAGTTTTTCATCTTCAGAGTTTCTATGAGTAACATTGTAGAAATCCTATTCGTTCATGTTTAAGCAGTGAATTGCAGTGAAGTTGACAGGTATTTGAAACTAGTGCGTGCAGTGAATGAATTTGAAGAAGTATTTCACATGTTCTTCATTTTGGGTGAATGTTTGTGGTAATTACCAACATGCTGCAGAAATATTTAATGAGTGTTATTTAAATCAGTCACGGAAGTCACAATTGACATTTCTTCATCTGAAGAACTGATTTCTTCACGATGGATGTGTTGAGACAAAGAGAAATAAACCTTCAACGGTAACGAGTGAAGAAAAGTCTATTCATTTATGGCGTATGTCAGATTACACATTCTTTGCTTTTTAACCATCCTTAAACTATTTCAAATAACTTACCACAACACAACTTACACATACCAAATTGTGTAGTATATTTAATTAATTTTCTGTTTGATTCAAGTTTTATCACCGAAAGCGCTTTCTACCACTAACAATTGTTACTATAACGCGCCATTGTTCTCCCAAGTCATTTGAGGGAAAACAATATTTCCATTATAGATCAAAACTAATGATTCTCGTATTCTATTAAACTACACTTTCTTCTTTTAGGCAGTGTACATACAAATTTGCACTTCTGTACAATTAATACTTGTAACAAGCAAAATTTCGTAAGATCACCTCTATTTGCGAAATGCAGTAACGACGCGCCGACCCATTGCGGACGCTTATGGCATTCGGATTTCGCGAGCGTATTAATTGTTCAATTATGCTATCGTCGTTAAGCGGCCCATTTGCGAAACGGCTCACGTTCACGACCATTCCGGGCGGTGCGACGGTCTCCTTAAGGTGTACAAGAGCGCGCCGAGCCGCGGTTGTACCTTAAATACATAATCGGGAGCGCGCTACCTTATGGCACCTCGTGAGACATTAGCTGCGGTCAAATACCTTGGCCGGAGCCCCTGCCAGCCCAGTTCTTTGCCCATTGTGAGAGAGTCGGTTCCAAAGGCTGACCGGCCGCCTGTGTGCTCGCCTAACCTATACACAGGCCGACCAGATCGGGATCGGTTACTCTTACAATGGAAACGCTAACGCAGTCTCTTACCGTCAACAGACAATGAGACATACCGTCACATATACAACGAGCGCCGGGCTATTTACGTCTAAACCGGGTGTTTTTATTCAAAGGAACGCGCTCGCCCAGGCGAACTATTCAATAGATAGAAAAAGGGGCTCTATACGGCTTTTAATGGAACGCGCTGTACTGTTTCATTCTCTCCGAGTTTTGTGCAGGTTGTATGGGACGGCCGACGCGACGCTATTTAAACTGTTTCCGAAATAAATCTTAATAGACGCTCTATAGAGGAATTTATGAAACCATAGTCATGGCACGGTCGGGGCTATTTAGTGATGATGCCTCTTTCTTCCAACCATGATATTGCGTTTCTGTACAAGTTTCATTGTCGCTTCTAACCAATTCTTAATTCATTCCAATTCCGTTGAATCGAATCATTTATTTTCGCTGACAGCACGTGATCTGAATTATGCTTTGTAGTAATGTTTGCTGTTGATCACCTTCAATTTATTGTGTAGTGAAAGTGTGGTAATGACACTTAATTTATTCTTCATATTGAACTGAATCTGCGAAGTAAATGTAAAAAATATACACGGTATATTTTTAAGCAGCCACATACCATAAACCTACAATTTAAAAGTGTTGTTAAAATGAATTTATCCTACTTTATATTCATCTAATAACACTTTCCTTATACCATCGACTTTACTAAATAATGAAAACAACGCTTGTTTTTGAGATGTCTTATTAATAATTCCAAAGGCCATTGACGGACGGAATTGGCAAAGTTATGAACTGGTGCGCATAAAGAGGTTTCATCAAACGACCCCGTTCAGCTCCTATAAAAGGGAGAGAAAATCCATCCGAACTTTGACGATAAAACTCAACTCTTTCGCCTCCAAAATAAGAGAGACGCTCGATGGGGAAGTAAAGTCTTGGGGTCGAGGAGTTCGATCTGCGGGGGACTTTTGTCACGTAATTTTTAATGGAAGCAGACCGGGTAGCTTTTTCAATAAACATTGAATTCTGAGTAGATAATATAGAAAGTTCGCCAAGTTTTCGTATTTATAGAGTACGCCAAAGCGAATACAATTTGAAAGCTGGGGTTAGTCCACTTTTCGTCTTTTTGATCATCGTAGCATTTCGTATCCATCGATGCTGCTATTTAAGATGTATAAAACCTTTTATATCAATAAATATTTATGCAATTCTAGAAGAACTAGAGTGCACTGTAAAAGCTCAGAGCTCAACAGTCTTCAGAAGATCACTAGGCGTATCCTTCATAAGAGTAGCAGCCCTTGGGTATTAGGAGACAGATCACCACTGAATATAACAAAGAAATAAGAAAGTTTAGAAGGAATACCTGCAAAGGGTTTTGTCCAAAGCACTCCAGCACAGCATCTGCAAAAATTCCTGTCAAAAAACGACACTAATGCAAAAATAACTGCATTAAACAGGTAATGTACACAATTTATTGGCATATTAATATATGTCAATAAATTATGTACATGTTTGTGTGTTAATACACACAATCATGTAACTTCTCCTCATAAAGTACTTATCTAGCAATCCTACATCTCCACGAAAAAATATCTTCACCGTCTCCAAACCTGGCGTGAAAGACTTCTGCTCTCCATTGGACATCCCATTGGAGATCTTTTCGATTCTAAACAAAACTTACTACTTTGGCTTCTTTGTCCCTAACAAAATTTATTGTTTGCGTTTCTCGACAACATTTAGTTTGTTCCTTGGGTTGCTTTTCATTAACATTTTTCTTGACAAGCGTATTGATTATTGGCAATCGTATACCATGACCAATAAATAATTTTTGATTAGAACCTTCTGCAGTCATAGAATTGGCTCCATCTACAAATATTTGATTTTTATTTAATTTAAATAATTTAAATAAAAATTCCTGCAAGTATCAAATAAACCAACCTGTATTAGAACTTTCCACCGTTATCAAAAAACTTAGATACTTCTTTGTAACTTGAAACACTCAAATACCGGATGAAATAACAAACTGTTTATATGACCCGTGGTTCAGTGATATATCGCTGGGATTTTCAGAACTTAGTGGTTACCAGTTTCGCGGGATCGCATTGTCGTTCGCGCTGTACACATTGTAAATCCAGAGTTTTATTTTATGTTCTAAGAATTCCTTGGTTTGTAAAATGTGTTAAAATACTGCGGAATATATTAAATAAGTTCATTATGTTAACGTTGTACGGTCAATTTGCAACGTTAGGATAAGATAAGTAAGATTATTCAGGAGAAATGCTGATGACGGTATGAAGAATAGAATTAATTACAATTCGTTAACAACAAAGGCTACCGACAATATAGAGGTAATAAAAGAAGCCATGATATGACAGGAGAGAACTTTACTGGACCTTTGTACACTACAACTGCCCCTCGAGCCCCACGCAGAGCATATAGTTCACTATGCATACGGAGTCCAATAACTATGTACCGTTCTTGGCTGTTGATGACATTAGGAAAGCGGCCCATTTCCTAATGACATCAACATCCAGCATTGTCAGACAACTTGTTCAATCAGAGCAATTTGAAGAAAATGTTCACCATGCGATCAAGTAACGGACACCTCTCACTTAGTAATAAACTCATCTTCAATCCCTCCAAACCTCCTTCAACAGTTGATGCATCCGTTGCCCATCTTGTTGTTAACAGTAATGATTCACTTCAAACTAATCTGCTTAGTATTGCCTTTATCCCTTCCTTGACTAAGAGATTTGTTAATAACCCTACAACAAATTGCTCGCTCAGTATATGCTTGTCCCTCTTCGGAAATTGTTCTCTTCCATAAGAGACTCAACTTTTCCCGAATTGCAATCGAATGTGGCCTACAAGATGATATTATTTACAACTATTTTATTTACAAGGTACTTTTAATATTTAAATGACAGAGCGGCACGTCATGGACACGTTTACCAACGACATGCTATCAACAAAGTCAGCTTGGAGAGAGAATCTAATTGTAAGTACCACAAGAAGCTGTTTCTTGAAATAGAAAGAATTAAGACCCGGTACTGTCAATTTCCGTAGAGTTTATGTTTTGAAATTCCTTAATTTTCGTGTGGTAGGTAGTTCTAATTTTCATTTATTTTCAGTGCGAAAAATGAATACGAAAACTGGATTAGTATTCGGATGCGCCGGTAACTACTAACAATTCAAATTTTGAGTAGGCTGACGAAATTGATAATTCTGACGATGCTTGGGAAATCGAAGACGAAGTACCTCTTGGCTATATTTTTCCTTCTGCAACTAAACCAGCCAAAAAAGGCTAAAAAAAATACGTCTTTCCACTCTGCGAAAGACGCGAATAGCACCATCGACTCCAACACGGTAAAATGTACTGGCAAAGCAGAAATGCCAGATTGTTACCACAGACCTAGCAACCTCTGTATCGATGTTTAACTACTTTTTTTGGCGATAGTTTTCTGCATAATTTCCTGCATAATTTCCTGCAAAACCCATAACAACCGACATTAGAGAAATTCTTATTTTTTTGAGTATCTTGATGTGAATGTCCATAATAAAACTACACACCACCAGTACTGGGCTTCAGGAACTTGTATTGCATAAATGAAGATGTCATGACCACAAATAGGTTTCAATGGCTGAAACATTTGTTACACTTATACATACACTTATACACACTTATACACAATAATAATCAAAATATGCAGGATAAATTGAAAAAATATATGCTAGTAATCAATCACATCAACTCAAAATGTCAGACTGTCCCATTTGAAGAATATTTATCTGTAGATGATCAAATCATTCCAATCAAAGGGAAGATTTCTATAAAGACGTATAATCTCAAAAACAAAACATAAGTGGGGTTACAAGATGTGTGTTCTGGCTGGCGTCAGTGACTTTATATATAATATGGAATTATTTGCTGGTAAAATGGAGGAGTGTGGCCCAGATTTGGGTCCTGCCAGCAATGTGGTAATATTTAGTAAAAAAATCCGGATAGTGTCCAACATAAATTATATTATGACAATTACTTCAGTAGCCTAGTAGTTTGTTGTCTTATTTGGAAAAACCAGATAGTCACTTAGTTGCAACCGTTCGTGTTAACTGTCTAAGAGACTGCACCATGCTAGCAGAAAAGGAAATGAAGAAACCCAGACAAGGAACAATAGTTGAGTATAGTCTCTTATATAAACATATACCGGCAGTAATTCTGTCTAGCGATTTAGCAAATATGATAATGAAAAGAAGGATACATCTTGCCCAAGTACAATCAAGATATACAATAAACAGATGGGTGGAATGGACCTACAGGACCTTCCCTTTTGGGTCTGTACTCCGTCCATATTAGAAGCAAAAAATAGTAGCATAGAATTTTTTCCACCTTGTTGATGTAACTGTCTGCAATTCATGGTTGCTGTATAGAAGAATTGCAAGTCAATTAAGTGAAATTGATGAAGCAAAGATAAGTCTACTGGATTTCAAGACAGAAATTGCCATTTCCTTATGTTCAGATATTCTGTTGATGTTCACAAAACAAAGGGAAAACGAGGTCGACCAAGCCTTTAACCACTACTACCCAAGAAGCCCAATCAAAGAAGGTGTTCCTTTTTTCGTGATATAAAGAGATAATAATGAGTATTGGCCCATTCATACAACTCACTGCCAACGTTTCAAAAAACCATAAATGCAAGGGGAAAAGTCGGATTATGTGCAAAAAATGTGAAAACCTATTTATTATACACTAATGTTTGTGAAATCATCTGCTGTTCTTAATAACTCCATAAATGATTCCGAAATGTTTTCCTCAAACTATAAAGTTGATGCGTTGTGATCGTAAATTTGAGGAGGTTGGGCGTGTCACTTGAGGTGGAGTCTTGGTTATCCTTAGGTAACACACCCTCAGCTTGAAATTGTTGATTTGAGACATCAACAATTTGATCGCTCGTTATCGATATAACAATTGAGACATAGCAATTTGATCGCACATTAGATCGCTCGGTCCCATAACAGACATTCTCATTTGTAGATGTTATATTGATTCTTTTGGATTTAGTGTTGTGATAGTGCCGAACTGTTTCTTGAAACGCTGACATTAAGTGGTCTGCGTTTGCCATAGTACCCTCGTCTGCTTCAGTAACTGTAAGGATTGCAATGTTTAACGAATTTTGTGCAACACTAGACCTTCAACAACACAATAGTCTCTTAAATGCTGACCATAAACTTTTAGACCTGATGTCAGGTAATTTAAATTGTGAGCTAAATCTTTCTTGGGTTCCTCTTGGTACCAGAACATCCATACCATCCATCATTGTCAATATGTTTGCGGCTTCTGGAAACATCTAGAGAGCCAACTTTACTGAGCTGTATCAAGATTTGTTGGATGCTGATTGGTCTTTACTGCAGGAATTTGGTGACGTGAATGGTGCCATTGATGCTGTTTGGAATGGTGCCATTGATGCGTTGTACTCTGTGTTCGACAGCTCCGTTCCAAAACATAACCGTCCATCTAAACTGGGTTACCCTGCCTGGTTTATGCCTGCTATTAAATGAATCATAAAAACTAAGGAGTAGTATAGTAAAAATGGAAATTGACAAGATCCGATGTTGTTCTGCTTGAATACAGAAGACTAGGTCAAATTTCCGATGCCTACAATGACTAGAACAAGCTATTATATCCAATCCTAAAGAGTTGTGGAGGTATGTCCATCTTAGACGGGGTTCCACACGTATACCAGGGCGGCTGCGAGCAAATCAAACTGACCTGAACTTTCCACAGAGCATTGTTAATGCTTTCGCTGATGTCTTCTGCAGTGCTTTTATACCCAGCCATTGCACAAACATTCTAGATGTTTATATCAATAGACTTCATTCAATCATTTTCTTTAGTTCTTGTATATGAACCAGAAATCTTGAAAGTTATGGCGTCTCCTTCCAACAACTCAACCACGGGTGATGATCAGATTCCCAGCTTCTTGATTCGCGATACTAGCGATAACAACAAGCACTTTCCCGAATCGTTGGAAGAGAGCGAGAATTACGTCTCGCTAAATTACGTCTTTAAAAGAGGAGATAATTCTGACGTACATAACTACAGACCCATTCCATCTTAGCAAATTTTGCGAAGCTCTTTGAGCAAGTACTATATAAGGATATTTTCAGCAAGCTTAAGTCCTATATGTCTCCACATCAACAGGGTTGTATGCTAGGTCGCTCAAGTGTAACCAATCTGGCAACAATAACACAAGACATAAGCCAAGCACTAGCTAGCAGAAAACAGGTACACGACTTTTCGCGAGCTTTCGATACAATAGATCATGGACTGTTGTAACGAAGCGCTTTTTCGTTACGTCGTAAAAGTTGAATTTTACGAGTTGCCGTCGCATCAAAACAAGTTGCCGAGTCGGGCCAAAAGCTGCGGACAACGGCTCTATAGTCAGTAAGAGCTCCAGTTCTAGACTGATAAGAAGTAACAGCTCCAGTTCCAGAGTGAGAAGCAGTGAAAGCTCCAGTTCCAGCCTGATAAGCAGTTATTGTGCCACGACCCAGACCAGCCGGACTACTAGAAGCAGCTGAGCGGAACCAGCCTGACCAAGAGAACTCAGCTCAGCTCAACCAAGAGAACCCAGCCTAGCGAGATTAGGAGGACCAGCCCAGCCTAACTAGGAGAATCAGCCCAGCGGACCAGCCCAGCCTAACCAGGAGAACCCAGCCTAACCAAGAGATCTCATCCCAGCCAGATCAGGAGAATCAGCCCAGCAGACCAGTCCAGCCTGACCAGGAGAACCAGCCCAGCGGACCAAGCGAAGAAAGAAGCGAACCCCTATCAAGGAGCAACGGACAAAATCCAGAAACAGAAGAGACTTGCAAGATTTACCGGCCCCCCTGGAGTTCCGTATCTTCACCGAAGCCGCCCGGGACGTCCCCGGAGCCGAGGAGACAGAAGAAAGTCGGAAAAATCTGGCGCCCGAGACCGAAGAAAGAACTATTTATTTTTAATTATCCAGTAATTTATATTTTATTTTAATAAAATTAGTAAAAAAGGCCCGCAGTTTGCGTCGCACTGTTACTGTGCAAATTAAATGGTTTTGGATTAGCACCTGTAGCACTAGGATTGCCACATATCTCAGCGGCAGAGTGAATTTTGATTTCTACAACGGCTACAGTTCTTCCACCTATAAATCAATATTTATTCACTTTATTCTTGTACGATATGCTCGAACTACTGACTGTACTGGCGTACGCCATTTTTTGCTCTGCGTAGCGAAATTAATTAATTAATTGGTCTTTGTATTTCACCCCTACCTTTACAATATCATTACGTATGCTTATTGTGTCAATAATCAATTAGTTTTTTCTCTTTTTTTTGTCGGCTTTTCGTGCACCACTCTGTATAATTAATTATATTTTCGCATTAACACCGGTTTCTCGCTGAAGAAGATTTTAACTAAGTCGAAACCTGAGTAATGCAAGAGGAAGTGTTTTAATGCAACCTTTGATGTAAAAAACTAACAATATTCGACATCGTTATTAAAAACAACTCAAATCAAGTGGAACAAATTGCAGCAACTGATTTGTGTAGATATTATGGGTGCAATGAATAGCTGCCACATCGAAGAGAGGAGGGGCGGTTCTCGATGTACTAACAATATTCCAGTAAAAATGTGGAAATCTTGAGGGAGATGTAAAGGTTAGCAACATTCTCCTCTGATGTCTTAGAAATGCCAAAGATGACTATTAAGTCACCATTCAACAATGAAGTCACATTTTGGGTGCTGGATCATGGGGGGATTTAAGGTAATGGAATAGCCGATAATCTCGCAAAAGATGGATCTGTAAGGTGACAATTGCACAAGAATAAAGGACAGAAACTGATATAATGAGATATATAATATATAAATATATTATAAATATACTGAGATATCATTACAGAGGGTCTTTAGAGCTGATCATTAGTTAATATGTAATCCTAACCCAACTTTAACGAGAATGGATTTAAGTATATTAATCCATACAAGTATACCCTGATAGTATCTAGATTTTGTCCATTCTATAATTTTGTCAATATAATCTCCTAAAGCAATTTCCCCATGTCCAAGAAATTTCTTTAAGTATACTAATAAATTCGGTTAGTGCTGCGTAATATGTTACATAGCGAGAGTGATAAGAATCCAATTATACACTCGGCTACGCAACGTGCTTACATTTTTTTTCTGTATAATTCCCTTCTTATCGGTTCTTTTAAATTTAGTACATTCACGTTAACCATTTAAATATATTCGGTAAATACATTCACCGATATACATAAGTGTTACAGCGCACAAAGATGTCGAACTTTCTTTTTTTTGCTTTGCTATTCTCCGTCATCGCAAACCTATTTGTAAGGCGTTTTTACTACCATCTCGACTTGTTCTCTGGAGTAATGCCGGACACAGGCGATTAGATCGGGGCATTCGCATTCTCTCATATGGGGATTAAATCCTCCCCCAGACACTATCGTCCAGTATGGCGTATACAGCATGCGAGGCAGAGGAATGTGTCGATAGTTCTGCTGGTTAACTCTAACACAATTCGGTGTACGTGCTGGCTCCGAGGGCACATCAATTTTTGATAGAAATCTTACGAGGAATCTTACCCCTCTTAGTATTGACGTTTGCGTGTTTCTGCAATGACTTGCTTCCCCATCTACTCAACCTTCCTTGTAATTTCTTGCTACAAAATACAATCGTACACGATATTACATAGATCTGTGTCGTGTACTACGTCTGACAATTAATTCTAAGATACTGCTTACATTATTGCTATTTATTGTATTCATTTTAGGGACACTCATTAAAACCACTGAATCGCGAGATGAGGGCGCAACGAGATGGAAAAAATGAAAAAATAATAATTAAAAACAGTTTATTGAAACAAAAACGGCATACGGCCAGATGTAGTTAGTTGTTAGGTATACATATAAACAGAACAAACAGGTCATAATATTGATTACACGAATGCAAAAATTATGCATGAAGTAGCAAAAGGAAAGGAGATAGATTTGTTGGAACAAATGGAGATCGAGAAACATGAACTTAAAAAAGTAGCCCTTTTAACGGTATTACTAGCTGGACTCAAAATACAAGCAATTTGTTTTAATATATAGTATAAGTTACAGGATATTTTGAGAACATTATGTTATTTGCATTTAAATGTATAAGCTGTTCCAGATGTCATGCCAATTATTTCACTTGCAGGAGAGAATACAAACAAATGGTAGGCAACTAATGTGGGTCAATATTTTGACGCGGATCCTATTCTAGTTACTATGGCAAACAGTGAGATGGGGTAACCAATGACTAATTCCACAAATAATGAGTAGGTCAATCACATTGAACAGCTGCAAGCTGAGAGAAGCATAAAATTTGCGTTAAGTTCGCCATATCCATACACAAAACGTATATAGACAATATTTGTATTCATACACAGTATATTACGTAAACGGTGTTTATACAATCCCAACGTCGTTTTACATTTTTTTTAGCATCACGATTTTTTAGGAGGAAATCCTAAATTTTGTTACAAGAACTGGTTGAAAGCCCTTATCTGTGTGTGCCTTATGAAACGAAAACAGATGTGGCGCGAGGACAACAAACCCCCTTGTGTTTATACAGGCGCAAGATATACAATCCTGGGTTAACAAAGCCTCTCTGTAGCCGACCCTGTCTGTCTCCGAGTTGCTCCTCGGCAATCTGTAGCACAAATACGAAAATCACTTAACTGGCCAGATATTAGGGTGTCTTAATACGAAAGTATTTGATGTGGGACGAATGTAATTAACCTATTTACCACCTGTTTTTCATAGAAACTCAAACATGGATAGTGGTATTTTCACTACACAAGCAGTATTTTCACCCGATAATTTGATTAATAAATTTACATCAAAGAACAGTACTTAATTTAGTTGCTTTTGTGAAAAATTGAGAATTAGGGAAATATCTTCAAAATACGATGCACCTTAGCTCAAAAATTAGATCTATGTCGCAAAAATCAACATTTCACTTTTTGTGTACTTCAATTCATTGTCTAATTGCTATAACCATTTTCAAGACGCAGGAAAAAAATGTTGATCTCTGTGACAATCTTAAGTGTATTTTGCACAATAAAAACTAATTTTAAGTGAGTCTGTCAACAACCTTAGACAAAAAGTTGAAATGGTCTGAATTGCAATTTCATTACAAAGTGATACAGCGGACACAATGTATTACGCAACATCGATGGCATCGCGTGAATCGATATCTCTAAACTTAAACTGGCACGGAATCCTTGTTCAGGAGGGGAAACATCTCGTCCCAGTCAGGGACAAATTGCAGTCCGGAAGGAGTCCAAACTCACGTCCATTCTAAGTGCCGGAACAATACGCTTACAGCTTCCTGGTTTTAGTTCGCAATTAAGGCCACAGAACGCTGAACCGAACTTGTCCGCCTCCACGCAAACCTCCTGCGAGATTTAAAACATCACGCGAATCCCGTGTCATGACGTCTCCGTAACGAACTGTCCGACGCACGCTTTGTTTTCTCATGCGAAAGATTGATACCGTGCCCTAACGAAATAATCCATTTCGCCGTTGTCGGCCGCGGTGGGATGGAGGGAAGAAGGACGGCGCGGCGACGTTGGGACCGGTGAAAAATGCCCGGAGGTTTAATAGTTTTCTAAACATTAAAGCGGGCGATTAATAACCCGCCCGAGCAATTAATAACTGGCGTATCCTGGTAAATGCAACCTATACGTCATACCTGGCGGAGGAAATGTTGCCGTCATATATCAACGTGCGCTCATTCGCTTTCCTATCACACCGCTCTCCGTTTTAGTGCTATTCTGCACGAGGACTACAAACGTCTCGAGATTGATGGTTGAATCATGGTTATGTGCACGTTTCTTGCTACCGTGTTGCACTGGTATTTAGTGGAATAATTTGTCAACGAATGATGTATTTTCATACTTTACACTATCAATATCTGAACTTAGTTGGTTAGTATATTTCCAGTAAAAATTATGTAGCTGAATTGTATACTGCGATTACCAAATTGCTAGTAGTGATCCAATCTCTACTATGTGGAAAACCAACCAATGAAGATACACATGTGATGTAATTTGAAGCAAGTGATGTAATTTCTTAACTATTCCCTTACTTCTTGCAGAGGAGGCAGAAAATAAAATTCTAGCCCTCTCCCGGAATTTTCCTATACGTGAAACTGAATAAATTCTGGGTTCATTAAATACAAAAATTAGGGGTTTCTTGACATTAACGCGGCGATCACCGGAGATCGCCGCGTTAATGAAAAAACTCATTTTGGTAAGTAAATAAATAACCCATCAATCTCGATTTAGCCCTTATAAAGCATTCTGCAGGAAATCTCTACCAGCATTTACTTGGCTCTGATGACACCTATAAAACCGTAGGAGAGCCCAACAGATTTCTGCAGATAATTCTGATTTTGATGCTTCTAAAAGAATAATTCTGAATAGTGTGAATTTACATTTGCATAATACTGCTTCTATGAAAATACTGACTATTATTCTACTAGCCCTCAAGAAGGGATTTCTGTGAGTAACTGAATAATCAGACTACCAATCCATTTTATTTTCTATCAAGGTGGGAATTAGAAATGGGTTTATTACAATATTAAAATCCATCCACTTTATTACACAGGGTGTATGTTTTATACTTCAAAATAAATGACTTGACAGAAAATTAAAGCGAATTACCAAATATATTATTGTCCAAAAACAATTCCCTGAAGAGTTGCAGCCTCTTAAAGTTGCGAAAAACAACAACAGAATAATACCAATTACTTCACTGTGGTTTGAGATGGAGGAATCAAACTTAGCGAGAATTTGTAGGCTTATCGTAGCGATAATTTGGTAAAATATCACCAAAATTGAAAAGAAGAAGCGTGTGAAATTAAAGAGACACTCTATATAATATTGGGGTTTGCACTTTAAAATCTTAAATGCATCCCTCTACCGTGTCATACTTCGATTGATACGTACACTGGATTGAAGTTAACGATTGATATCATAGAACAGTAGGCTATGCAAACAAAGTTCGCTGAGTACTTTGTTTGAGTAATGTTGTTGACATTTTCAAGGGAATAGGTCTTTAAAAAAAATCTCATGAAAACCAGAGATATTATATCACCTAAGGCATCATCAGATAAGGTAAAATTAATGGTAGTCTGATGATTTAACGACTGAAGTTGTGGCTTAATACAAAATACGCTGAAAATGGTTTCGATATTGATTTGTTAATAAATAACTATGGTACCAAAATGTTTATAATGTTTATAACTTTTGTTATACCGGTGTGTGAAAACTTAAAGTACTAATTAATTGCCCCTAGAATTCTAAACACATCGCAGCAATTTTCTTGTGAACATTGCTATTACTTCAACAAAAAAACACCAACAAATGAAATCATTGTTAAAACAATTTTATGATTATAGAAAGAATTCAAAATGGCCACTTGGCAGTAATAAATTCTATTTTCGAACTCGGGTCTGACATTTTCCAACATTTCGGAAGTCACGTCATTGCGACAAACGTCAATAATATGTTGTCCTACTTTAGTGTATTAGGTTTGGTGGTACATCTTTTTTTTTAAATAAAGACCGCGGTGGTCACTTAATCGAACCACGATGACCTCATAGGTCCATGAAATTCTGCGGCAAGATATTCCCTGACTGGTAGAAAAGTGAGCTGGTGCTCCATCCTGTTGAAAACCGGGATAGTAGGGTTCATTATTTTCTTCAATGACAGCTTCAACCAGCAATGAAAAGTTGGGTTAGGTTGGGTTGGGATATCATAATCCCAGATCATACATTAAGCTTTTTAGGATGTTGAGTATGCGCTTCGTCTAACCAATAGGGCTTCTGATATGACGGAATATGACAACTGTGTCTATTGACTGAAGCGTTCAGAAAAAAAACTGGCTGCATCACTAAAACATATCTGTTTCACATAATTTGTAGTAATTAAATTCATGATTTGTTCACAAAATTGTAATCTGCGATTGGGGTCGTCTTCGTTAAGTTCTTGGTGTAGCTGGGCACCAAGAATTTGTGCCAATGAAATTTATGTTTTTTGAAGAATTTCGTGAACTGTTCATTTACCAACTCCTATTTCTTGAGCAACTGTTCGTATTTATTGAATTGGTTGAACAACCATGCTTCCTAGAACTTCAACTTGGGGATCCTCAGTTTTTATTGAAAGACGACCAGATCGCGGTGCATCCTTTACACTGTATGTTGTAAATTTAAACACTTTTCACGTAGCTGTAAAAAAATCGGTGTTCTATCTGGGAAAGCGTTGTTGAATAACTTGTCAGTTTCCCGATAGTTTCGACGACACTTCATAAAAAATACAATCTCGACATTTTCCGCATTTGGATAAACCATATTAAGAAACTACACGACAATAGTACGAATTCACCTCGAAAATGTCAACAACATGACACTACTCAGCGTACTTTGTTTGCGCAGTCTACGGTTCTATAATATCAATCGTTAAATCTTGCAACTACTGCAATTTTACTTCACCATTTGAAAACATATTAACGTAGGGGCGGCATGATTTGTACTTTTTTACCCTTCAAACTAGGTATGACGCGGTATCGGTTTGTATTTATGATTTTAAAGTTCAACCGCCCGGCGCCATCCCGATAAGTAGAAAAGAAATAAATGGAGAAAAATTATTGCCCCAAGCGGAGCTGGAATCCGCGACTTCTTCATCTCTACTGAAGTGTTCTTTCTACCAACTGAGCTACGAGGCTTCACTTCTCGATAACGCAGTTGGTAGAGCGCTCATGTCAAAATGTAAGTGAATTGTCTAATTCAGTGTCATTGCTTGGTAACTTTCCATCTCGATGCGTTCTACTCTTCTCTGGATGGGAGTAGTAAAGAATAGATATACCTTTCAATCCTTCAACATGGGTTTTGAAAGTTATGGCGTCGGTTGTCAGACACATTTCTAAAAATAATCTATTTTGATGGTTGTTCTCTGTTTGATGGTTGTTGTAAAGAATTTTTGTGTTCTGCAGGGACATCAGTTTTTACTTTCTCTTACGGTCCAAAATTTTGATGGTGAGATTTTGACATATCTGGATGAATTATTTATACATACATCTTTTTTCACTTGTATTTTCATTCCAGTGATTCCAGTTGCAAAATATTATTCACCAACCATACAGGGAAACTATTTTTGACAAAAACGTTTCTCAACTTGTGTAAATTATCACTCCGAAGTTCAGTATTTCGGAGTGATAATACTGAACTTCTAGTATGATCAGAATATCATATCTTCAGTGGTCTATTTTGTGTAGCTTTGAATGTGTGTATTTTACGTGGAAATGAATGATTAGAGTGATAATTTATATAACGGCCCAAATACGTGGGTTTGGTATACCAATCTATAATAATACAGTTTTCATTCGTTCCAATCACCTTCGTGTCTAAAAAAGGACATATCTTTTCTCAAGTTCAAACGTGAACTGGATATGTTTATGTATGTTATTGAATATGCTTAATGTTTCAGTCGTACGGTTACAAATTACAATAGGCTGTTTGTTTTATGCTTCAAAATGGTGCAAATTTGGTATAAAATTAAGACGAATTACCAAATATGTTGATATCCAAAAATGCTGCCCTGGGGAATTAAATTACAACTAACTACGGATTAACTAACACTGAGCGGACGTAAGAGTAAATCCCATCAGTACAGCCTTGGAAAAACACGCTCATTAAATGAACCACGAATTTGTACATCATAATAAACTGGCTAAAGGTTACGTCATTTCATTTTTAGCGTCCCTGAAGATGAGCCAATTAGCTCCCAACATTTGGAATATCTATTACATTACGAATTATTTACATTCCGTACATAAAACATAAAATATTGCGTAATGTAGTAGATATTGCAAAAATTTTTGCTCATCTTTACATGTAACAATCAATTCTACCGCTCGTCCTTCCCCCCTCAGGACATAAAAAGTCCGGCGCATCACCGGCGCATATTGTACCCATATGAAAAAATAAACGTCGCAGAGATTTTAAAGCATAATAAGGTTATAGTTCTTGGCTTTCCATACAATTGCCTATAAAGGAATGAAAGAAGCAATGAAACAAGAAATTTCTTTCAAACTTTCTCTCTGTTCTGCGGACAAGAATTTTTACCTTCAACTACCCCTGACCATACTTTTCTAAGCATTGAGAGATTCATAATTTTCCATTTACTCTGAAATACACTTGAAGGTTCGCTTGAATCTATCGGTCGCAATAAAGCAGTCCTATTCTTCGGCAGAAATACAACTTGCATATTATGGTGTTGAAAATCTTGAGGATGGCCCGGTGCATTGTTAATTAGCAAAAGCGCTTTAAAAGGCAACCCTTTTTACTTAAATACCTTTCTGCATCTAGGACAAAAAATATGATATGAGAGTATGACTTAGCGACAATAATTTCAGCAAACTTTGCTGGATACTATTGCGCGGCTTCTGAATCAGCAGATGCTAGTTCACCTTCCAATCTTAGTCTTTCTTTGAACATTTCGAACCAACCATCGCTTGCTGAAGAAGCCAGTTTCTTTTCAGCTGAAGAAGTAGATGGTAAATCATCCTTAATTACTTTCTCTCATATGAAGAGAAAGTAATGCATTCGGACCAAAATTTTGATGGTGAGATTTTGACATATCTCGACGATTATAGTATTCTAAAACTAATGGTACTATTTTTGGCCATTGGTCTATCCGTCCGTCCGTCCGGCTGCCCGTTACACAATTAGTTTGTGGTCCACACTTCTACAATTTCTAATCCTTTTTGGTAAAAAAGTGTCAAATAAAAGCTTTCAAATAAAAGGTTCAATCTTTCTCTCTTCTAGAAGTATTATCGTATATACAGGTGTACTATTTCTTCAAGACGCTATGCAACTTCAGATTTTTAATGGGAACACCTATATATTATAACATTTGTAGGTTACTTATGGAAAA
>JAWQRJ010000422.1:0-21448 GCA_033557515.1 Diorygopyx duplodentatus | reverse complement strand
CACAAAAATTTAACTACACAGGGGTGGAAAGAAGATACCTCTTTGCCAGAAAACTTTAAATAGCCCCCCTACCCCCCTCCTCTAATGATACACTTCATTAGAAATGTATTTGAAAAGGAAAATTTTCAGTGCCAGAATGCTAATTCTAGATATCTTTTATCTTTATATATTTATTCTAGCCCAAGTTATTAAGGTTTTGCATAATGTTGGGATTAACATCGGATTATCGGGTAACATAATCATATTTAATTAAATAAAAATTATGTTAATTTGGATGTCACTAAAGTATTTTTGTCAAGGGAAAAAACGTCGCCGAGACGGGATTCGGACCCGTGTTTTCCGCTTGCCGGGCGGGCGCTCTAATCATTGAACTATTCGGGACCTTTCCCGCCCCTTTGAAATTTTCCTCCTTGATCGTTTACACCTATTTTTTTTCCTTCACAAAAATACTTTAGTACTTTAATTATTTACTTCCAATCTTGGAGTAAACATTCTGCTGTGTTTGGGGTGATGCGTATGGCGTGGAATAATGGGAGAATGTGTAATTGGTCCTTATTTTTTCCAACACCATTCAAATGGAATATTGTTTTTGGACTTTTTGATAAATCAATTTCGAATCTTATTAGAGGTCATTCCCTTAGAGATAAGGGGATCGATGTGGCTGCAATTGGATGGAGCTCCTCCACACTTCCATCGTGGGGTCCGAGCATTTTTGAACGTGTATTTTGAAAATCGATGGATTGGAAGAAGTGGATACAAAAATTGGCCACCAAGATCACCGGATTTCTTTTTATGGAGATACGCAAAGGGAATCGTTTATGGCACGCCTTCAACAACACCAGATAATATGAAGGAGCACATAAGAGAAGCCTACCAGAACATAAACTCAGAACTGCTAACAAATGTTACTGAGAGTTTTAAAAAGAAGGTGCGGTTGTTTTTAGAGTCGTCATTTTGAACATTTATTATAATGTATGTACTTTCACCATTTACTATTATTTTATTTACAGTTTAAAGTAGTATCTACGTAATATTTAAAATATTGTTAAACCTGGGGTTTGCAACAAGCAATTCTAAATTGTCAAAATGTCATAGGTGATCTGATAAATATTATATTTGTAAAAATCAGTTTGCATTCTGAAAAATGTGCTTTTTCCATCAAAACGTGCAGAGTTACGTATAGGGAACTATTAAATTTTACATCTATTCTTAGCACAAAATATAGGGCGTTTCATTTAAATTAAACAAGTTATTACCGTTTAAAACATCATTTAGACTTAATTTTTGAACATTCTGTATACTTTAGGAATTTTTTCGCCAGTTTGACAAGAAATGTAATCAATTAGTACACATCAAGGTGAATTTCATGTAAAAAGAGATAATAAATGTTCTGTTTTTAAATTATTAACATTATGACTACATTGCCACAAAATTTCAAATATTTAAAAAACCGTTAGGCTTACCGTGAGGTAAACCTTAATGAAACTTGGTATTATTATGATCGTGGAAACTAAAAATGAAATAATATACAGGGAATTCCATTTAAAAAACTACAACTTTGATACGTTTTATCTTTTTGGAATACCCTGTACACCTGTAAAAAATATTTTTTCTTGACAGCCACTGAATAAATAAATGTTTACTCAATACAGTAAAGAGAAAATCAAGCATTTGGTACACATCAAACAATAAAACATCATAACAACAATAAAAATAACAATAATCAAAATAACAATAATGGAACGTACACACAACATAAAGAGAAACTATAAATAACATAAAACTAAAGCAAATTTTCAATTGTTTTCCATCCACAATTTGAACGTAATCGATGATAAAACGATTACTGTACTTAACACATGTTCGAAAATTTGAGAAGTATTAACAATGCATTCCTTAAGAGGGTCATTCAATTGTTTTCCGATCCATGTTTGTGAATACACCTCGTTTAAACTTTCCCGAAACGTTGTTCTAAATACGCTAGCGCGCCATCCTGTTGGAACCAAATGTTTCCATGTAATGCGGGTTCAGTTTGATTGTGTAATATAACTAGGCATTATGCTTTTTATAAATATTATAAGCAGATACATTTTATATTAAAATATGTACGAATTATGTAAAAATAACTCATTTGACACTAATGTTTATGCCCTTTTTTGCTTTCTTGTAATTTTTGCCCTTAATTTAATATTTTGTGCTTATTTTGTGCATAAAGAACTAAGAAACGCACCTAGTGCGGAAAAAGATGTCGAACAAGAGAATAATATGCATAATATCGACTAAATATGTACTATATCGACTGTTTTCGCCCATCTCTATACGTTGTATCGAAATGGACGAAAGAAAGATTAGATCTTTAAATATCTTTAGATAAGATATTTAAAGATTAGATCCTTGTTACATTATTGTTGTTCCTAATTTTAGATTCAATGGGATAAAAAATACAATAAAAAAGCAATATGTGCAAACAATTTTGCACCAACAAAGTCTATAAAAGTTGACAACTACCTTTAAGCAATAAACAACTGCAGAATCCTTACATTCATGTTCTGGCTATAACAAACGACAACAATTTAGTTTTGATTTGTGCAAACAAATTACAAAAAGGTGGCCCTTCGAAAAAATTATGTTAGCTCTGTATATAAAGAAACTATCCAGAAGATGAAAACGCTAGTAGATAATAATTACATTTGGTTTATCATAGACGAAACTACAGACGTTTGTGGGAGGTGTGTTGTAAATTTAATTATATGCGTGCTTAATGAGAAACTTTTGATTGAAGGATACTTGATATGTTCAAAACAGCTGGAAGCAACAAATAACAATCCAGTTACAAGATTTGTAAATGAAACATTAAGAAACTTTTACCCTCCCGAGGCTGTGCGTTATGAGAAAATATTATTAATGCTTTTGGATCATCAATTAATACTATTAATATTTATTGATGCTCCACCACGTATGGTGCTTCGAAAGACTTTTAAGCAAATTTAATGTATTGGACGTATTTAGCACACGGACTAACTCGAGTTGCTGGAATTGTACGACTTCAATTTCCTCTTGTTAATGAAGTAAAAAAAATGGCAAACAGATTTTCATTAAAGCCCCTTTAAGAGTGCAACTCTTCAGAGAAAGGTTGCCTAACATTCCATTACCACCTGAGCCAGTGTTAACTCGGTGGGCAACATGGTTAGATGCTGCTTTATACTATGCTTAACACTTCCAAGATTTTAAAAACCTTGTGTCCGAGCTTTCAGATACTGCTAGTAAAAATCGATAAGAGACCATTGCCAGGCATCTCCCTTTTATTAAATATAATTTTAATCTTGTACGTGAAACCAGAAAATTCTTAGAGGAACAGGCAATGCCATTGGTTGAGTCGGTTAAAAAAATTAATGGTTTCAAAAGTGCAATAGACGGTATACCCTGTGCGCATTGGTCAAATAGTGTAAACAAAACCCAACAACGTTTTGTTAAAAAACTAGGGGCTTCAAACCTTATAAATAGAATATCCTCGATCTTAAATGGAGAGGTGGTTCAAGATTTAAATATGGACCGAGCTGTCGTAGCAAAATTTAAATGTGCACCTATAATCAGTGTTTGTGTCGAAAGAAGTGTTTTAAATTATAAAACCATTATTTTGAGTGATCGTCTACAGAACTTTCAAATGGAACATTTTAATGGACATTTAATAATTTCGAGTTTTAGACAGTAATAATTTTGTGTTTATTACAAACTGTTAATGAAAGAATTTAAAGTTTTTCGTTTTAAAAATGTTTCATAATCGAAACATGTTTCGATTATTAAATATGATTTTGTATCTATGAATTAAATTTTTTTTAAAAGTTTGTTTTATTGAAAGTATTTAGGTTTTTTGACTGAACATGTGTTCTAAATGCTAAACATTTATTCTAAGTTTTTGTTGAAGTATTTAAATGTTAACGTTAATTGAAATACAAATCTATCATTATTTTTATATATTATAAAATTAACATTGATATTTATTACAAAAATCAATGTTTATTTAAACAAAAATGTAAAATAATACCTTATTATATACCTTAATAATAACTTATACAATTTTGTCTTTCTTGCACATGATAATGCTTTTTTGCGAAAATCGATATGCTTTTTAAGCGCCTTTTCCAGTATTTTTGGTGCTTTTTAATTTGACTCTAGTTATGAAATATGGAATTTTCTACTACTATTCAACAATAGCAGTTTTTCAGTAGGTGGTAACTTTATTGTACACATCTTAATTAATTATGAAACTGTTTGAAATATGCAAACACGTGTTAGTACAAACAATGAGGTTTAAATTAATAATAACTCTTGAATTAATCTTGACAATACTCCTTGTAGATATTTGAATCCATCACTTTGTATAAAGCCTTCACGAATTGTTTCGTGATACCAAGTTTTATGCGCAAAGTAGGCAATAAAACTTTTTCTAGAGTAAGTTAGTTCTAGACTCCTGTTTCTGCTACAGGTTTTGGTAACAAATCGCGTGGCGAACCTGCTGTAAAAATGCACTCTTGTGGAATTGTCTTTCAACCTCTTCTTGTTTTTAAGCACTACTATTTAAATTTTATGACTTATAAACTTAACTATTATGCCCCTGTTCTTGCCCTTTATTAACTTTCTAGGCGATGACAGTTGTCAAATTGATCGCTAGATATGGAGAGTTCACAGTGTTCATTGAACACTCGAAGCACCTTTTCTTCACAGTTTTCGTTTTTATCTTCAGCAATTCCAAAAATTCTTTTTGATTTTTTTCGTGTATACTGTTCGAGTGCTTCGCTTCATCTCTTTTCTGCAAGGATTGACGCAGGCTTCCACATTCTCTCTTTACATTCTCCAGTTCCTCTCTCACGGCTTCTATTTCCTTTTTATAATTTCCCTGCTCCTGCATTTCACTCTTTAGGGCTTCGACTGTGTTTCTCAGCTCCGTGATGTTAGCCATTAATTGCATTTTAACAATCTCACCTACGGCACTGCCGATGGCTTGTGCGTATTCTTCATTCCCTAGACATTTTGATACCACAGTTTTAATTTCTTGGATATAAGCCCGTGTAGTCATTCTTTAAATTGTATGATTAGAACCACAGATTATTAGACCTTGATGAGATTATGTTTGAATGACAAAATATTTGATATTTCTACAGATATTTTCTGATTTTCTGTATGAAATGAACGTCATTTGATATTCTTGAGTGACTAATGGTATTATTACTTCATGTCCATTTATCCCATAAAATACAGTTTGACAACGCTAACCAATTTCTCTAATACATGAATGTTATCTTATACAGGGTGTCAATGTGAAAACAGTTACAGCTACAGTCTAGGAAAATGCTAATGAACGAAAATATTATGGCCATTTTTGAAGTCATAAAAGTAAAAAATGGGTTTTAGTGTTTTTTTTACAACTTATAATACCAGAAATCCAGATAAAAATATCAATCACACGTACGTTCGACAATTGGTATCTAGATTTGAAGAAACTGCATCACTAATAAAAAAAGAACAGTGGAAAAAGTTCTGAAATTGAACCCATACAAAATGCAGCTCTCAACAAGTTTTTCCTTTAATATTGAAAAAATCCCAAGTTAATTTATCCTAAGCCATGACTTATATAGTAGTGTATTGACAGATAATGTGGTAAGTAATAAACAGGATGCAACCAGGTAATTTATAATAATAATTAACGTGTTTTTTTTTAAATAGATGTTCATATGTTTTTCCTCTTTTTTTTGTTTCTGAATGCAATTATCACAATTACGGTACAGCTGAAAAATCACATCCTTTTAGTCTATATCACCAGATAATGTTTTTTTTGTTGGAATTTGAATTTCAATCACCGTACCGTGGTCAAAAGCTACCTACGTGGGGAATTTTTTTTAGTTTACCTTCCGGGCATCATCCTAAAAGTTGCCAATTGATTAGAAAATGAGATTAGCAAAGTTTCAGCTCAATTGGGTTTTATTACTATTATAAATTTCTGTTGTATAAAACGTGCGTTAAAAAAAAGAAAATATGTCGTCTTTAGGTAAGACATTTTTTTTCACAAATTAAAACTTATTATAACCATACTTATTAGTTAAAGAGAATACAGTAATATACCCATTAAAGAAACAATCACCTTAGACACACAATTAATCAAAAACCACATAAATAACAACACCGAATAAAACTTTTAACAGCATGTATAAACCAAAATCACTTCACATTTAACAATAAATACTACAAAATCATAGAGGGCTTACCAATGGGTTCCCCACTAAGTGGTCTCATGAGTGACATTTTCATGGACCATTTAGAAGAAATCATACACACCAGCAATTTCGACTTCATTGACAAGATCATGTTGTGGAACAGATATGTGGATGATATTCTTGTCATAATCGACACAACTAATATAAACACCATAAACCAACTCCATGATTACATAAATACTTTTACACCCCACAATTAACTTCACTATAGAATTGGAAAATAACCATACTTTAAACTTTTTGGATATTACTTTAATAACTTTAATAACACACACAATTAACTATGACATTTACAGAAAACCTACACAAAACGACACCATTATCCCTTTCAACTCATTTCACGACCCGTCAATCAAAAAATCTACCTTTATGTCATGTATACAGGCTAAAAAATACACCTCTCAACCCCAACAATGTGAAAAAAGAATTATACAACAAATTGCTTATAATAATAATTACGATTTTCAATATGTTAATAACAAACTTCAAAAATACAACAATAAACCTGATAACCAAACAGCACTTTTACACATAGAAAATAAACCCAAACCTATCTATAAAGCAATCACATACCAAGGCGATATGTGTAACAAGATTAAAAAAATAACAAAAAAGTTATCTCACTAGCGCTTAAAACTAATCATAACCTTAAAAAATTACTCAACCATCGCAAACCTCCTACTAAATTATTAGACAAAAACGGTGTATACACCCTTACCTGTGCATCTTGCAACGCCACTTACATAGGAGAGACGAGAAGAAGAATAGAAATAAGAATTAAAGAACACCTTACAAGTAACAATTCAGATTTTGGCAGACACATAAAATTTAACAATCATAACTTCACCTTTGACAATGTCAGAATAATTCATCAACTCAACAAAAGTTACCTAATGGAAATTCTCTATGGAAAAACTATGAAATATAATCATTAAAGATAAATCATCCACAAACACTTTTACTTAACGATCAACTTGAACATAATATCCCACATATTTACCATTCCCTCCGATACCCTTTTAAAAAGTAAATTCAAATTTAACGAATTTTAAATTATTGTAAAAATATTTTTCAACTCTATAAAAAAGAAATTTTTTCTCCTTTTCAATCAATCTTATTTTAATCGAGTTCATTCCACCCCCTTTTCCCTTAAGCATGGTATTTAACAAATTTTCCTTAAATGGACTTTAAATAAAACGTTCAAACAGTGATATATCAACGAATTGTAAGTTCAAATTAAGAACACGTCGATTTTAAATGTGATATTATAAAAATGTAAGTTATTTTTAATTTTAATTTTACTATATAATTTTAATATGTGATTTAATTTGTAGTTTTTTAAACAAAAGATTGTCCTTGAAGATGGTGATGAGGACACCGAAACTGGTAGACCAATAAAAAAGTTAATTATCTGATTTTTTGTCTTAATACTGATTGGTAATACATAATCCCTTCCCCTTTGGAATTTAAAGTAATCAGTAACACAGAAATTTCTATTTCAATATAAGAAATATACGCAGCAGTAGCATAAAGTCCGAAACTAAAAGAAAGTGGAAAAGTCGATGAATATACGCTGAAGGGGGAATAAAGAATGAAATAAGGAAAACGGAATAACGAAGAAGCAAGAAAGAAGAAGGAAGAGCGGACAAATGTGCAATACTCAGATGACCAAAGATAGAGGGAACATAGATAAGAATCCAGAAGGAGGGGGAAGAAATAGTGCATTAAATAATGAAGGAAGGGCGAAAAGACTAACGAACCAAATTCTTCGAAAAAGAATGAAGAAATATGAAGTCGGAAGCAGAGGTAGAGAAGGAAGAAAGAAAAAGTAGGAGTACGGAAGAAAGGACACAGAAAAGGAGAATGAAGAAAGGTAGTGCAAAGTAGAAAGAAGGTTGAAGTAATTGTCAATAGACCAGGAGGAAGATGTGAAACAAAAGAAAAAAGTAGGAAAAAGAGAGTAGAGAGCAGAAAAGAATTAAAGAAATGGAAGAAAAAAAATGAAGATATAGGACGTCCAGGTACCGGGTGGCACAGCTTTTGGGCGCCAGCTGAATTTGGTTCGGTTTGGATTAAATTGTATTGGATTCGGTTCGGTTTGGTCTCGATTGGATTAGGTTTGGATTGTACGGTATTGAATTTGGTTGTTTTTGGATAAAATTTGGTTAGGCTTACTTCTTAGTTCGGGTTGGGTTTGGATCTGATTTGGTTCGGTTTGGATGCGTTGGGGTTGGAATTTTTATCAATCAGCTCTATATGGATGGGTTCCTCTGCAAGAGTTATAGAGGGATTCTTGTAGAGGAACCCATCCATATAGAGCTGATGAATAAAGAATGCAAATATCTAACTTCTTAAACTTCTCTATCTAACTGTATAAAAATAATATAGCTGTAAAGGGCTATAACTATTTAACTAAAAAGTAATCCAGACTGTGAAAAAAAATCATCATCAACAACAACAAAAATCAGTGGAAATAAAAATGCTCCCCTCTGTCCCCACTATGCACAGAGGACACTGGAAGTTTAATTAAGTATTATTATTATCATTCGTCTAGATAAATATAGAAATCAAATAAGGAGCACCAGAAAAGTACCAGGTCTAAAAAACTAATACATTTTATAAATACCCTCATTTTGGGTATTTACCCGAAGCAGGGGTAAATACCTGCGTAAATACCAATTTTTAAATACCTTAGCCAGTGGGTATTTACCCGTCCCACATCACTAGGTCAGAACCGTAATCCTGCTGAATACCCTATATACCCTACTTCAAAAATTCATTTAGATTTATAAAGTATTTTTTTGCTTTATGTTCTTGCTCCATAATTACAATTTTCTACAAAAAAGCTTTTCCTTTGCCACTCATATCTATGATAAGTGTATTTATTACTAGAAGTTGAAGATTGAAGATATTTAATTTCTCGAATATAACTTTTGTGTACCTGTTTACTGAAAATTCAGAAAGGGGTTTCTGGGAGGATGTCATAACGATAAAAACAGTATGTGGTGTGAAATCTGAGGTTTTTTTTGCGATAATTTGTAAACATTCCACCCTAACTATGTTTTGTGGGTTGGTCTGATTTGTAACAACCAATGGAAAAACCCATCCCCACCGTAAACCGATAAACTCCCTACACGCTGAAAATATCTTGGAGAGAGTAAATTTCAAAATACTCTGTGTCTTGATTTGAGCTTAAAAGCGAAAATTAAGTTCTTTCTTTCCTCTTGTGTTTTCTTTTTACTTACGGTGAATATGTGATTAAATTGGGTGCTGCGAAGTGCTTAGCCACTGTCTGGATTACCGTAGACAAAAAGTCCACCCCCTGAGAGAGTAACCGTAAGTAACAAATATTTGTTAACTTAATTTGCGAGTAATTGTAGTTGGGTTTAGCCTTGATTTGCACAGAGCCTCCAAAAAGAAATTTGCGATTTAAGTTTATATTTTTGATTGTGTGCGTTACGATTCATATTTTCCTTCGTAAAAATCAAATAGGGTACAAATGGCGAAAACTACTCTGGGCATGGGTTCTTATTAATTTCTCCCAATTCTTAGTTTCTGCCAATAGTTGGCCGTGCTATGCATATTAAGAGTGTTAAAAAATAGTCTGTGACTCTAATTTGGAAAATTTTGAAAGGGAAAGAGGAAGCTGTAATTTTATAGAGATTTTTATTTATTTGGCCTTGATTTAATACCTGTCATCAACACTACAGTGTTTGTATTTACCCATATATAATGTTATCATTGTTTATAATTCCCCCTTCCCCCGTGGTGTAATTTTAATTTACACGTTACTTTATTTTTGGGATTGAAACTTTCGTCAATTTGTGTTTTCATTTTCATAGTTAGATTACCATCTTACCATTCTAACCTTTTCTGCACTATAAAAGTCAATTTTTATTAGTTCAGGTTTTAATTTATAAATCGCTTTGTGGTCACGTAAAATATGTCATTTGAAGAGTTTGAACACTTTAAAGAAAAATTAGAGAATTTCGTTGTTTAACCTACACATTAAATTGTTAGCCGACTGAAAATAAATCCCGTATTAGTATTTTTATTGCCATCTAATTAAAATTGCCTCTTTTATTAATTTGTAGTATATACACGTCGCGAACGTAAATTACGTCAGCACAATTTAACAATTATACTTAAGGCGTGATTCTGGCACTTACGTCAACACCGATCATTCTGGAAAGGTCGACGATTTGTTAAATAAACAACACGAACTTAACTTATACCATAACTTTTTAATGTATTAAACATTAAAATAGGCAGCTTGGGACTTCATTTAATGCAAAGATCTGTACAAAAATAAACTTACGTGTTATTACCGTTGATGTTTCTTGACAAGTTCAATTTTCACGGTCAACTAAACGATGTCACGATATATTTCGAAACCGACAACGGAATCAATAAGGATTTGAAGTCCACATGCTACAATAATCTACTTAGCACATAAATTTAATTATCTGAACTTTTCCTTTCGCCGCGTAACATTGTGGTTAAGAAATCTTTACTAAATTAAAATTAGTAAAGCAATCCTAATTAAAAAATTGTTCCCACATTGGAAATTTAATAACGTAGCCCCTTCATATCTTGAGATTAAACATGGGCATGTGTTATTGATAAGGTACAATCACGTGTTTTAATACCGTACACAAAAAAGTATATAATCTCATAACTCGCAATATCTGAATATTACTTTAGTGACGAAATGAAAATAAACATTACAATGTCCAATCACAGATTATATAACATAAAAAAGAGGCGAACATGAAATAAATGCGTCTGCAGTCGAGAGGTCAGAATATTCTATGAAGAGTGGGGGTATTAAAATGGCATTTGTTTTTCAGGTATGAGTGCGACCTTTTGAACATTTATTTGTAAATGTCAACTTTGAAAAAAGTTGGTTAAATAATATACAGGTGTCTAGATGTGCAGCTAAAGTTGCAGAATGTCTAGAAGAAATGGAACACCTGTATATGTATATTGAAACAGTATTAAATTGCAGAGGAATGAAATTACTGTAACTTCTACTTGAAATATTACCCTAATACATATTACCCATTGTACCCTAATTCAACACATCTACTCCAACCAATAGATTTAGCTATGTTTCATCCACTTAATGCAGCGTGGAGAAAAGACGTTAAGAAATGGAGGGTGGAGCACTTTGGGAATAAATTCAAAAAAGAAAACTTTGCACCAGTGTTGAATAAATGTCTTGATCAGATTACAGAAGCGACTTATAAAAATGACTTCGAAGCGTACGGTCTTTGTTCATTTAATGTTGAAAATGGTAATTTTAACAAGATTGCTACAGGAAAAGAAAACACGTGCGGAGACAACAGTGACAACCAGTATTGGATGGGCAAAGTTGGAAGAGGATTTACAATTCATAGAATCAAATATTTCAGAAGAGACATTAACAACTTTTACTACAAGTTACAACCAGGATCTATGGACTGGTCCTTCTGAAGACATGACGCTGTTTTACTTGTGGAAAAATACAAAGCACAAACTTGAAGTGAGGAATGAAAACAACTCCAACAATGAAGATCCAATTGTTTTAAATGATGTAGTTGTTCATGAAGAAGAAGTAAGCAATGTTGATATTTTATTACAACCGCAAATGTCCGTTTATTATGAACAGTTTCGATAATGGCCTACTGGAAGATATTTGTCTTTTTTCGGAAAATGAAACCAATGCTGCTGAGTTACAGCCTTCCAAAAACCAGAACACTAGTCCTGTTCCTTCAACCAGTGCTTATAAAACCATTCATCGAAAAATCCCACCAACTCCAACCACAATACGTACGTCACCTCCAAAATCAAATGAATCTAGCATTCCAAAAAATATCCCATCACCATTTAAACGAGCTCTATTTTGGCCAGATCCTCAGCTTTCAAAGAAAAGAAAATCGAAAGAAAAAATACCGTCAGTAATCACCTACGAAGTTCGGCAGAAATGCCATCAAAAGAAAACAGAAGAGAAGTTGAAGGAACAAAGAGAAAAAGACGAAAGAAAAATAATTACACTCGAAAAAAAGAATGAAAATGAACTACGGAAAATACACAAAACAAAAACAAAGTGAAAAAAGTCAACAAGTCTAATATCTGAAGATTCAAAAGAATGGATTGATAGTGAAGACAGTATGGATGACATAAATTTATTCGAGGACAGAAAATGAATGAGAACACGTGAATTGTTTGACAGTAACAACATTAATATAGGAGATTACGTTTTAGTTGAATTTAAAGGTGGCAAGCGCAAATGCACTCTTTATAGATATGTTTATATAATTCTTCGTATATTTCCTGAGGAAAATGAAATTGAAGTTGTGAGCTTTAAATCTACAAAGGAGGATAAAAAACTTTTAAATTGGTGGAAGATGTTAGTTTTGTACATAAAAAAGCTATTATTGGGAAACTGGCATCTCCAAAGGTTGTGTCGGCTGGAGTTAGACAGACATATGAATTTAATAAACCAGTTGATATTTATGAAAAAGTTTAATTATGTGACCAATCAAAAGAATTTGAGTTTGAATTTATTTATAATGTATTTTATCTTTGGTTTAAAATGTTTGTTTTATCATACTTATTTTTACAAAATAATTTGTACTTAATTTTTAAAATGTCTTAATAAAAAGTGATTAAGAATTATTGACCAATGTACCAATGATTTCTTTAAGCATTTCACCTTAAGTTAGTTGTCTGGCTATTTTCACTTCTGGTTTGCTCTGACTATTACCAATTTCAAGCATTAATTGACACAAAAACAATAAAACGCTGCAAGTTAACTTATTATTCGTTTATAATGATTTAATGATAATGATTTATTTTGTCTACCATATTAAATTATTTTCTTTACTACTTTATTTATATTTTATTGGTAAGCTGAGATTGCAAGTGTTACTTCTCTCCTTGAGTAAGTATACTACTATATTTCAGTAGACCGTTAAAAAATGTCAAAGACTGGTACTTGTAATGCCAAAGACAGGTACATTTTCATTTTCAGGTGTCAATCACTGGTGTACTTGACTGTTTGTGAGTAAATGTTCTGAATCATTTTTGTTTAAACGCTAGGGCTATTTATAATGGAGATTCTAAAAAGAGTTTAGTGTGGCTTATAAAAACAGGAAATTAGACTTTCCAGTACTATTAGTTACTGAAGAAAATTATCTTTTTTCTTCTACTAGTGTCAAACTTACACTTACCTTATTAATTTAATTTTTCCTCTGAAATAATTATTTCAAAATGACGCAAAATTCACACAAAAAATTTAAGAGTATTTTGTACGAAAACGAATTGGATTTTTAATATTTCTTATGCAAGTGTAAAGTAATCTTCGGTGATTATTGAGTAATACTGCATTTCAAAGTCTTCCACGCATCATATGATCTCCCCAAATCATATCTCGATTTCATTATTGGTTTTCGAGTTATTGGGATTGATAATTTTCAAATTTCCACGCTGTATAGAGTTATACAACAATCGAGCAAAAACGATTGCGTCATTTGTCTGTAATTAGTTCGCGTCAATATTTTTAAAGTGCCCGAAGCTTCAAAGTTATGTAATTTGTAACCTACGATGCAGTTATTTTAAATTGTACTGCGTTTATTTTTGTTGGTTTGAAGCAGTGATATCGATAGTGGCTATCGCCATAATTTTTACAGACGTATTCTTGTTGCATATTTGGTGTGATAACATTTCTTCAAATACTTAAATAATAACATGTTTGTATGGCTATTATACGTAGGATCAGTAGGGACTACAATCAATAGAGAGGATATAGGCAGGACTGGTATACATATACAGCCAGGTGCAAGTACCCGTCCTTGAAGAAGGTCACCGTAGACATAATGATCTCAAAAAAAAATAAAAACTATTTTCTCTGACATTTTTTTAAATCCAGAAAACTAATATTTTCAAAATAGGCCATACTGTTATTTAAAAGTTAAATACTGGTTTCAACTTCAACAAATATCTGCAAAAAAATACATATTTGTACGTAAACTCACCCGAGCTTATCAAAGGGGATTTCACCATCCTTTCTATCCAAAAACGAAAATCTGAAAATGAATAGAAATGAAAATTGTTATGTTCAAGCCTCAATGTTATGTTAAAACCACATAAATAATTAGGATTTATTCATCGCCCATTAACACCAATAAACCAGAAATATAACAGACGAAATACGGTGACAACACGTAACAACTAATATTTTAAAAGACAAATTAAGTAAATGTTGGAAAGGGCTTTAATTGTACACCTAATCGTTAAAATGTGAATTAGACTTACCTAAATTAACAATTAAATGGATTAAATAGCCTTTAACCCTGGAGTTTGCCGCAAACGGAGGCACCGAGACCGTTCACAAAACACAGCCACATGTGATACCACACTCTAGAAGGATTTGATATAGGTTATGATGAATCGCGTGTAATTCGGCAACTTGTTTCGAGATGGCACTGGAAGGTTTATAGATTTCTGTATTTTTGGACTTCACGCATTGTACTCGAGATGCCGCTTATTAATTCAAATATGATCGAATTTTGAGATTCAAATGAAAATGATAATACTTTTGAACACCTTCGAGATAATTGGTTTGTATCTTTGTTTTTTCCCCTTTATAGAAATGTAAGATCATTGCTTTGTGTATTATTTCATTAATTAAATACCTGGAATCTCCACATCCTAGTTCAGGTTCGATCCCAGAGCTCTGCTTCGTTTTTTTTTTAAAGAAAATTCGATTCAATTGTATATATATTTTAATAACAGTAAAAGTTTTAGTAAACACAATGTTGTGTTTGGGAATTAAGTTATATGTTATGACTTAAGTTATAATTCTTACAAGTACTGAAAAGTATTCAAGTGATCGACGGAGTGCCTGGTGACCCTACCACGTCTATAATCTCTGGACCGAGCTGCTGCTTGTTGCCTTCCTGTTCACTGTTCGAGAGCAGTTGCGGAGGGATTGTCAAAGTCTGTCAAATTCAAATAGAAAATGAATGTATTGAAAAAATGCCTACACATACTGTGTGACCCATTCTACACTTTCACATCTCTGTATCACCATTAATAGGTGATCTGCAACTGTATCTCCAAAAATGGGCAATCTTTTGAAATTCACTATCTGTGTTTTGGAGGGTGGAATTAACGCTGCATTTTTGTCAAGAAAATCTATCTTCTATTCTTCACTCTTTATTCTGAGTACTGTTTTACTTTCTATTGAAGCCTTACCTTTTTCTTCAATTAATTAAAAGTGAAAAATGTTTACGTTAATTTCACACCGTACTTTAAAAAAGTGACAAATTGTACAAAAAATACTTTTGTAAAAAATAATACAAGTGGATAAAAAACATACAAAATAGTTCTTCATGATGTTGTTTAAGACCCTATTGTTAGATTTTTTGCTTAAAACATCCCTGTATAAGTTTTCACAAAATACATCCTTAATGCCTTCCTCAAACACTGATCACTCATACCAATTCATAAAATATCGCAAAAGACATTTTGGTAATACATACATACAAAGATATGAAGTTATTTCATAAAATTTGGCATACGACGTACAGGTGTCCTGAAGTTGGCCTGCAATATTTTGCCGGTGTACTATAGGACTAAAATTTGTTATTTGACCACTATTTGATCATTTTTTTGCACCAAAAATCGTTTTTGTCGAAACACTTTATAAAGCCTCAACATATTTATTCACAGTCTTGAATGATATGGAGTCGAATATCCATCGAGCTTCCCATCCCATAGTGGATATTTTAACCCCTAAAATTGAAAAATAACCCAAACCACCAACTTAAGTGTATTTTTGCAATTATTGAAATTAACGAAACATTGCACGAAAAAAAAATTATATCCAATAAAATTCACGGAAACAAAATTGCAAATACTGCCATCGTTATCACAGTTTCCTGTTCTTCTTTGTCTTCTTCAGTCTCTTGATTTTGAATAATATGACATCTTGTCCGATACAAACGCCTTAAGAAAGCGATACAAACTTACTTATAACATATAATAATCTCACAAACAAATAACCATATCGATATACGTATTTTACGACTATGTATACAAGTTTTTCCTTACTCTTTTAATCTTAGTTATAGTTTGGGGTAAAGTTTACTATATCTTTATACTTTATTATTGCGGAGTATAAGTACGTTTTATTATAAACCATTATAAGTGTCCTTTAAAACGGCATCAATGTTACAAAAATGTTAATAAGAACCTTTCAAATATCTAGTACTGGTGATTCACCTGCAATATGTGAAGAAATTGAATTAGACGATGCTCTGAAAGTAAAGTGACCAGGACGTCTCACATTAGGTGGGACTGTCCTACATTTGAATAGTTTGTCCCACCTTAAAAACTGTCCCCCAAAGTGTCCCACATCGGACAATGTGTCCCACATTAAAAGTTTTTAGGTTTATTACAATAATATTGGCAATTGATTCTTCTATTTGTGTATATAACTTAACTTATAACTTATATAAATAAATGAGAGGTTGTTTATTAAATAATCTCGTTATCTTCAAATTTGCTAAATTATTCTCCTAAAATGTTATAAATATTATTATTTACTAACAATTGATTATTGTTATATAGTCCGTTTGAGCAATTCTGGCTTGTACTTTCCAAACAAGAGACATATCCGGTACTGTATCTATTTTTATATAATATTTACAGATGCATCAAATCATAACAATATTAAATTATTTCCTACTTAATTCGTTTTTTTTATTACAAACTAGGAACACAAATAAAACTTTTAGATTTTGTATCACTTCCAGGGGAAAATTCTGAAATAATTGCAAATTCAATCATCGAAATTTTGAAAAAAAAATAATTTAGCTAGTAAATTCGCAGCAGTTTGTGCTGACAATGCAAAGATAAACTTTGGTGGGCTTCTTGGGAAAGGGACAAATAATGTTACTCTTTTGTGATTTTTACAATATATGATCTTACGATAAAAACATTTTTTTAGTGAGCGTCCCACATTCCATTATATAACATCTGGTCACTTTAATATAGATGTATCTTGAAAAGTTACATTTGATTTTTACATTGATGATTTTTTTAAAGTTGATTTTGACATTATTAAATTACTTGATTTTTCCCCTTTTCCAACGATATAAGGTTCGAGGTATTTATCTTCCATAGTTTAGGAGATATGAAGAAAAATCATATTCCACACAGATTTTAACCCACATTTTTTCACACTATTCATGATTAAGAACTATGTTTTGATTACAAAACAAAAGACTGCATATCTGGTATTTATTATCTTTTGTGCTTTAGTAGATACAACGAAAAAAGATTTTCTGAAAAAACAGTTCTGCTCAAATTTAGTACATCAACAAATTGCAAAAAAAGGAAACATGGAAACAATAAACATGATAACAATAATCGTAGCAACAATAAACATGGTAAAAAAACACGATAACAATAAACTAAATTTCCCTACAAAAGATCAATTAATTTAAATTTAATGAAAAAAATCAAGTAATTTAATAATGTCAAAATCAACTACGGTTTCCATTTAAATAAATACAATTTTACTACTAAGGAGGCCCCCGTAGAACACACAACTCATTTCATGCTGCCCTGTTTTAAAGGTATAAAAAGCAAATATTTCAAAGACTTTCCCCTGTTTTAAAGGTATATTTAAAAAAGCAACATTTTCAAAGATTTTACCCTGGTTTTAAAGGTAGTTTTCTTAAAACACTTTAAAAAGTAACAATTTTAAAGTTTTACTCTGTTTTTAAGGCAGAAGGCATACTATACAAACTCATATAGATAACGATTTTAAAAGAAAAATTGATGGATTTTTCCGACGGGGTAAAACGCCCTGTCTATAAAATTGATGTAAAAACTGTATTTATTAATGAATTAGGATTATATGCGATTTTCCCCTGTTTTTAAGGTATATTTAAAAAAAGCAAACGACTAGTTTTCGGACGATTTAGACGCCTTGAAACTTAATAATAAACCTAATAATTAAACTTAAAAACTTAATAATTAAACGAATTCTAGACAAAAAAATATCAGTTATAATAACGATATACAGAACAAAATCGCATAGGTCTGAAGGTATAAGGCACTATAAATGCTCACAAATTTAAATAAAAGTGACAAATGTTACCGGCGGGATTGATTAGCTTAGACATAATAAGATCAAAATCATTTGACTATAATAAGATAATAATCAACTTGAAAAAGTATGAAATTATTATCTTAATCCAAAAAAAAATGAGCTTTGTCATTGATCAGACAACAAATGAATTGAAATAGGTAATCCTGTAAAATTTAGTTAAGCTGTAGTAGGAATATCCAATAATGCAACACATATTCTTGTATAATCTTTTAATGAATTACGTAAGTACTTTGTAGAAACTGTAACAGAACAAATCTAAAACAAAAAATGTAATCATTTTTCAATATGGTAGGTACATATCGATTGTTAACGACACTCTAAACACGGAATAAAAAACAATAATTATTTTTGAATATTTTCCTCCACCTTTAAATTAACAAACTCAGTCTTTATTTCTGCAAAGGAAACCAAACTTTTAGTAAACAAACCGGCATTTGGTGACTTCCACCGATGGTTGAAAAAAAGTAGTCCAAAACTGCTAGAACATACTCCTTTTTGACACCGTGTGTTGTGATTATGTTGAAACAGCGTGTTAGAAAATGAAATAAATTTGAAACAGACTGCCATCGATCAAAAGCTTTTTGTGGTAATTCCTCCCATTCCTCCATTTCATTTGTAGCTAATGAAAAACCCCATTTAAGAGTTGTTTTAGTCCCCTTTTTTTATTATGTACTCTATAAGCAGTAGGATTATCTTTAACACCTAGGTTTACTAATCAAAGCAAGTGTTTCTTGATTTAATGTTCCATCAGCAGGTAAATTATAGAATTCTTGAGTCATTACTCTCTAAATATCCAAATTGTTATAAATAGTCAGTAATATTCATTTCCGACTATGAACAAGAAATACTGAGAAATAATAAAAATATAATACATCTCATTTATTAGAATAAGAATCAATTACCGTTTAAGTAAACTTTTTCAAAGTATTTTTCTCTTGGAAAATAATTAAAGTTAGTAATAAATTCTTCTTCACGTAAATTTATTTCTTTTTCATTTATTTTATCAGCCTTATATAAATGTAATAACTGTCTATAACATTTATAAATTAACTTATATTCTTCAATCCTTTCTGATATTTTCAATCTCTTATCTAATATTTCTATTATCCCAGTACCAAGAGATAAACAAACTAGTGGAGATAGGGCTATAGAAGATAATCCCGATGTACTAAATAATAATTTACTGATAGATAATCCAATTTTATAAAAATATATGCAACTTTTTCTGTATACATACAAAGGTTTTTCTAAATATTTTTCCATTTATAACATATAGATAATATATATTTTTTAATTACATTCAAACATTGAAATAATACTTGTTGTTGACCTGTCTCCATTTGATCTAAAACAAAAAGCATTTCGTTTAATTTTTAATCTTTTATTTTTTTTAATAAGTAAGTATGAAATAGCATTAAACAAATCTAAAAAGTTTAATTGGTTCAAGTTTAAATCGTGTCCTACTAGGTGCAATTCACGATTTCCTGGTCCAATAGTTTTTCATTTTACAATATTAATAATATCATATTCTTTATTTACCACTAAATCCAATAATTCCATTATTTATAGAACAAAAATCTTTTCTCATTTCAATTACACAGTAACTGTTTAAAAGAATATAATATTTTATAAAAATCTTAGCCTTTGCATAGATTAATTATTACATATATACAGTAATAACCACATAAAACAGAAGAATTCATTTGCAATTGTGTGCTATTCCACGCAATATTTTTACCGCTACTTAATAAATATGTTTTAATTTTTTCTGGTGGAGAAATTCCAAAACTGTTAAAATATAAAATATTTCTTAAATATGGTTTCTTTAGGTAACACACCCAGTGTGAACCATAACAATTAGTTGGTTGAAAATTAATTATACCTGATTCATCTTTTCTAATTTTTTTTGGTAACATGTTAATTGCAAAAACACCTCGAAAATTCTTCTCATTTTCCATCATATTAGATATTTCTATATTACTTAATCCCCTTTTCCTATCAATTTTATCCCTTGTCCATATGTCTTCGACTTTTTTGCAGTTTGCAATTATTTTTTATTCTTTTTGATACCATTTACAAAGGCTTTTTGTGCTAATTTAGTACCTGTATAACCAGCTGCACCTAATCTGCAATGTTTTGGCTACAGCTATTACAGCTGCTGGAATTAAAGCAGGTAAAAATCTGCGTTGGAGATAATTTGATATCACAATATTTTTTCTTCTCTTTTTTACATTTTTTAATTTCATCAATCTGTTTTTCTCTTAATTTAATAGTTTTGTTAGGTCTTTCTGTTAAATCGAATCTTATATTACAATCCATTATTTTTCTTTACAACTTTGGAGTTTCTTGATTTGATTAGGTGACAAATATACCTTTTAATCCAAATGCAAAATGCAAAGTGAAATCAAAGAAAATGATTTTAATAAATTTAAAAGAATTAATAAGGATTTTATCTATATTTTAGTTGTTGAAGACACATTTTCTAAATTTGTATGGGTGGAGCCATTAAAAACTAAATCAGGATTAGAAGTAGCTAATGCATTTTAAAAAATCATAAAACAGGCAATTAAAGATAAACACAATTCACCTAAAAATTTACATGCAGATAGAGGCAAAGAGTTTTATAATAAAGATATGAGAATTGTTTTAAATCAATTCAATATCAATCTTTATAGTACAGGAACAAAAAATAAGGCTTTCTTTGTTGGGAGATTCAATCGTACTTTAGGAAATAAATTCAAACCAATATTATATGACAATTTTGATTGGGATTCGACACTTCCAAAAATTATAAAATCTTATTATAATTCTTATCATACTACTATTAAAATGAAACCAAAGAAAGAAAATTATTAGAAACCATATATATATATATATATATATATATATATATATATATATAGAGGGTGTTGCCGAATTCGACCGACAAATTCAGAGGGGTGATAGTAGGCATCAAGACGATTAAAAATTACCATAGAACATGGGGTCGCAAACCACGTTTAGTGGGAGA
>JAWQRJ010000421.1:0-21462 GCA_033557515.1 Diorygopyx duplodentatus | reverse complement strand
TACTTAACGCCGCCAAAATCGATGCGGTAGTTTTTAAATTATTCCAAAAAACTAGGGGTAGTTTACCCCTTTTAACCTATTAGTATATGTGTGATATATCAAACGAAAGCTCTTCAAAAATGAATATCAGTTTGCATTTACCACATTTCGATAACAGTTTTAATTTTCAAAATGCAAGAGAATAAAACAAAATTCCCTCAATTTGCAACCCTTATTACCCGCCCCAGGGGCTTTTACGGCACATATAAAAATACACGTAAACCTTATTTTTATCCATTCTATCGCTGTACCAAATTGCATCGAAATCGGAGTGTGACACTTGTGACACTTCCCTTGTAAGGTGTTCAGACATTCTTTTGTTTTTCCAAAAAAAATGCATCGCCTACTACTAGATATCCTGAAAAAACTGAAAATCGTGATTTTCTTCAAATGTGAATATTTTCCATATTATTCATCGTATCAAAAAATTTGAAGAGAAAAAGTTGTAGATATCAAAATATTCTGTAGGATACATTATAAAAATATTTTTTACCTTTCACCAGTTTCGAAATGTGACCCAATGTTGTATTTTTTTAATTAGTTGATTTCGACATTATTTAATTACTTGATTTTTTCCCTTTCCAACGATATAAGGTTCGAGGTATTTATCTTTCATAGGTTAGCAGATATGAAGAAAAATCATATTCCACACAGATTTTAACCCACATCACACTATCCATGATTAAGAACTATGTTTTGTACTGCATATCTGGTATTCGTTAGGGCATTAAAAAGCTTTTCTGTACTTACCTGTTACCCTCTAAAAATGAAAGCACGACAGAAAAGCATACAAAACAAGAAAAGTGTTGGTAGGACCAGCAGAAATGCTACCAACCCAATAAATTTCAATCTCTAATTCCACAGCCTGCTATACGGCAATTAGTGCTGTCTTAAAAGCACAAAACTCTACGTCAACGATGGGAAATAAACGACAGTCCATATTGGCGACAGAGCGCCGGAGGAAATCGGCGCGGTTTTTCGCGGGTTTTCCGGGATCCCGCGGCCGCGGTCATCGTCGGCGGCGGGTCAGTCGGGGTCGCGTTGCGCATGCGACACCGGGCCCCGGCAGCACGGTGCCGGCGTACGGTTGGGCGCCGTGCGATCGCCTATCGCCAGTCATGGGGCTCCTCTGGGTGTAGTGAGTGCGCGGTCATGCACACTGTGCTCCTCGTGCCCGTCTACCTACTGCTTGTCACCCCCATCACGACGTCCTGGTGGTGAGTACCAACCCCTCTCTGTCTCTCGCTTTCTCTCTCTCTGCCCAGCTTTCGCCGCCCTGCGCTCTCCTGCCGACGGCAACCAAAGCCCAAAGCCTCCCCAGATCTCAACCTGTTGACGACCAAAACTTAAAGGGGAGGGTAACGCGAAAGGATACCCCAAAGTCAACAGTTGGGATTTTAACAGTACTTTTTTTGCCTTGCGTAAATAAGCTGTTTTGATCTAAAAGTTTCAATTTGAACGCAAATTATTTTTGCGATTTATGGTTGTTTATAGATAGAATTAATTGGTGGTACGCTAGGTGTATGTTTTGCAAGAAAACCTGCTACTGCGCATATGCAACGTTGATGCCACCAATGGCTAATGCGCATGCGGATGCTTCTTAAGACTTCAACAACTTATAGGCTATTAGAAAATTGAGGCTTGACAAGACTTGAAAGAATACAAAAAGTTAGTACTAGTATAAAAGCTGATGTGAAACTTTTTTATGTACCTTTCTAATATTAAGTTGGCCACGTTTGGTTTATCCCATTTTGTTTCTTTTGATTACAATTAACGTTAAAGGTATCTTAGAAGTATCCTCTACTAATGAGTTAGTAGAGGATACCTCTACTAACTCAATACATTTATATATTTTTTGTATTTACACTCAATACATTTTGCTAATACACATTTGTTTTTTGTTTTGTGTTACTTTAAGCCCAATTTCTTCTGAAGCTTTTGACGTTATAGATCATGAACAACATACTTACTTAGTAGTCTTTGTCCGATTTGGGCGAAATAGATTGCTGAAATCAAGTTTCAAAAAGGGGAGAATCTAAGTCGCTGTCATAATATGCTGAATACTTTCTAATTTGTTTCGCTAATGGAAGGTCCTTTTTCAACCCAACCATTTGGCTTTCATTAGGTACTCATTAACACTGAATTGAATTTTTTACACACAATATTCAAATTGTCTATTTTAAAAATAAGAATCTAGAATATTTATGAAACAAGTTCTTATGGAACTCTACTAAACTAAATTGTTCTTGTTATCTAAAGATTAGATCCTTGTTACATTATTGTTGTTCCTAATTTTAGATTGAATGCGATAAAAAATACAACATTAAGCAACATGTGCAAACAATTTTGCATTTTGCAAAAGTTGACAAATAACTAACTCTAAGCAACAAACAATTGCATAATCTTTGCATTCATGTTCTAACTAAAACGAACCACAACAATTTAATTTTGATTTATGCAAACAAATTACAAAATGATGGCCTTAAAGCATAATTAGCTCTGTATACAGGGTGTCTACCGTAGACCGTCCATTAGAAATATATGGGGAACGTATAAAGCTTTTGTCGTTTTGTCGGTGTGCTTTATGATACTTCTTCAAAATTACGGGGTTCAAAATAACTTCATTAGGGCACCAAAAATTAGTGGTATTTTATTTTTATCCTCAAAATTTTCTTGTACCTCCAATATTTCCGGAGATATCTTTGGTTGTATCAAGAAAAAGAATTTTTTTAGATAAAACTGTATCGTGTTGCAATTTTTTGATTTTCTCTTAAATCACTCGTTTTAAGAACGTTTTCTAGACGATTTCTTACAGAAAATTTACTGGTCATTGCTTTTTTATTGAAGATTTTTTATTTACCTCCTCTACATTAGCAGGTATCTTTAATCAGAATTACGAAAGATGCAAAAATTAGATACATCATCCATCAGAAAACAAAATTGGTTTGCTGATGTGAATTTTAAATTAACTTCGATGGCGTAAAGACCCTAATGTGTTTACGCCAACAATTACTCGTACTTTATTTTTTATCTAAAAATTTTCTTGTACCTCCAATATTTCCAGAGATTTCTTTGATTATATGCAAAAAAAAATAATTTTTAGATAAAACTGAATCGTGTTGCAATTTTTTGATTTTCCCTTAAATTACTCGTTTTAACAACATATTCTAGACGATTTCTTACAGAAAATTAACTGGTCTTTGCTACATTAGGTCCTCTACTTTAGGAGATATGTTTAATCAAAGATATGAAATATGAAAATATAAAATATATCTATTAGGTGGACGATTTTTTTAATTTCTCTCAAAATAATAGAATATAGAAGGAATTGTAGGGAAGTTTCGTACATAACATTATTTGCTAATTATTTTTTACTTACAAAAATAACCAGTATCTTTCGTATTTTCCGACATATCTTTGATTGCATTAATCGAATTTTTGGACAAAACTGTATCTTTCTGCAGTTTCTAGTTTTTCTCTTAACTTATTGGTACTATAAATATTTTATATGTAATTTCTTACAGAGAATTAACATATCTTTCTTTTCTTATAAATGATTCTTTATCCACCTCCCCAGCAGATACCTTTAAGCAAAGTTACGAAAGTAGCAAAAATTAGATGTTCCCGTTAGGCAGAAAATAAAAAAAGTATTTTGCCTGTATAATTTTTAAAATTTCTTAAAAATTATGTAATTCAAAACAACTTTATTAGATTCTTTGTGCTAAAAATTATTCGTTCTTTACTTTTTATCTTAAAAACTCTTTTGTACCTCCAATACTGTGAGATAAAATTGTAAGGTGTTGTAATCTCTTGTTTTTCTCTTAAATTGTTCGATTTAAAAACATATTCTAGACGATTTGTTACAGAGAATTTACTGCTCTTCCTTTTTCGATTAGGAACTGTCGATGTATTTATTCTACTTTAGAAGATATCGTCCATCGAAGTTACGAAATATGTAAATATTAGGTTTAAGAAGATTTTGCAGTTTCCAAAGCAGTTTTAAAACATTTCCAAATGGATATTGATACAGCAAGCGTGACAGCAATATCTTTTTAAAAGGTGTAATTAAGTTATAGAATTTAGGGAAGTTAGGGAATATTATTATTATTATTATACTCGCAATTAGTGCATGTTGGTATATTGGAAAATAATTATCTGAATGCACAAGTGTACATTGTCAAAGTTCAAGTAGGAAGGGAACGAAAAGATAAAAATATTTTCAATAAGCTAGCGTTCCGGTTATACCGGAAGTTGACAACAGCTTTGTTAATTTAAATGGAATAACCCCAATTTTATTTATTTTTTCTTAATTCACATTTAATTTTCAACAACTTTCGTAATATATTTGCTAGGCCTAAAGTTAATCGTCGTCGAGATATTGAATTTTTACCAAAAATTATGCAACCGCAGCAACATTTTGAAACATCGAATTTTCATAATTATACTTATGCGATAATGTTAATACTTCATTAACCATTAGTTGAGACATTGAACTTTTCAGAAATAGACCAGGCGAGACATTCTTACCTACGTTCTTTACAAAATTGAATTTTAAAACTTTAAGTGACAAAAAGTGTTTTTTTTTAAATGGCACCTACCAATTATTTTTATCTTATCGAATGTAGAATTAAAATCCTCGTTAAACGGTATTGAGTTTCCCTACAACGAACGGCGAAACGTCAACGGAGAGTTTCTTCACCGACGACCACCGGAAAGCCAAGAAGAGAGAAATAATTTTGTTTTTAAATTTTGTTTTTATTAAAAACTGTTAATAAAAAGTTTTTCGTTTTAAAAATACATGTTTCGATTATTAAATATTATTTTGTATCCATTAATGAAAATGTTTTAAAAGTTTGTTTTATTTAAAGTATTGAAGTTTTTTGACTAAACATGTGTTCTCAATGGGAAACATTTATTGTAAGTTTTTGTTTAAATATTTAAATGTTAACGTTGTATGAATAAAGTATTACAAATCTCTAAATCAATGCTTATTTAATCAAAAATGTATATATAATTTATACAATCTTACAAAATGTATGTGCTTTTTTTATGTTTTTTGCATATGATAATGTTTTTTGCGAAAATCCATATGCTTTTTAAACGGATTTTCCACTATTTTTAATGCTTTTTAATCCGGACTAGTTATAGTGATACAACATTAACTTTTCTACAATAACGTTTTTATTCCCTTACACGTGTTTTGATATCATTCTCAAATGGTAAATGACAACATAAACATGTTGTTGTAACGGTGTTGTATACCAGTATTTTCCTAGGTGGGCGTCAGACCTCTTGATGTTCACCCAGTATATGCAGCAGCGGAGAATTTAGCATCCTACAATCGATAAATTGAATTAAAGTTATTCTTTTAGCGATCCCTTAATGTCAGATGTTATCCTTTTAGCTTTCCATAATCCTTTTAGCTACATTTCGTTCTTTTCTTTTAAAATAATCAACTATGAAGCTATTTAATTTTTAGAACATGTTTTGATATGTTGAGTTCCTGGACTTTTATCATTTTATATGTAAAATGATATTATTAAGTATGTTTGTTTTGGTGTAAACTAATTTTGAAAAACATATGCTAATAATTGAATTTTTTTTCTCATACAAAAAGAGCAGATTTCTACATTTTAAACCGCACTTTTATTAATTTATAGATGTTTGTTAAATATGTTAATACTTAAATATCACTGCTTTATCCATTAATTAATGTATTTTTAATTAACTTAGCGATACTCCAACTTTTAACGGTTAAATAAACACCTAAGAAAGAGAGCATGACATAATTGAACATTTAGTTTAAATTTAATCTTAAAATTTTGAACTTGCGCACCATCAGAGTTTTAGGATATGCAATGTGTGATAAGATTTTACCCGTATCATATACCTAAGGTTAAAAACGATGCACGTAATTGAAAATTGCTCGCCTTAATTCAAAATCACATTTGAGCGTACACGACAATTTTTTATTGTGTTCTTTGTTAAGGATTGTATTTTAACTTTTATTATGAATGTTTATTAACGTATTTTTAAAGACCAGTCATGCGAAGTAACTGAGCAACAATTGTTTTTTAATAAGTTACGACACGAGAAAGCATTTCTAGATTGGCAAAAATTCAATCAAACTTTATTTCAGGTGCAATTTCTGTCCCGAGGTATATTGAGCATCTGCAAGTATTATTATTTTATATTTGTAAATTTGTATTAAAATTATTTACCTATCCGGCTTTTTGTATTCTTGAATCAAACTTGCAAAGTTCTTTCGATTTTGAATTTGGCGGGGATATAAAATGGCGGCTAGTCACGGTACTTTATACATCTAGGGATTTTAATGGCACCACAGGCTGCTGCCACCATTGACAGTTACTGTCAGCGTATTATACGCAAACTTCAACGGTCGAATCTCGTCATTTTGACAGCTGGCTGTTTGCAGGGTTAGATCAACGTGCGCATCTGTTATCTGAAAACGACAATAAATTTTAAAGGCGATTTTCCATCGGTGGCTCGTGGCGAGATAGGCCTTTATAGTATTATCATTTAAACGTTGGTAATAGATAACCAATCGCCATTTTCGTTCCCCACTTGCATCTAGTTTTTTAGGGACTAAAGATATGGGTATGGATACTAAAGATATGACTAAAGACATATTCATTGTTTCAACATATTATTAATTTGCTTTTCAATTTCCAATTTATGAGTGTATGGTTTTCGGTAAGGTTTTTGGTATATGGGATTCTCGTTTAGTAATTTAATTTCATATTTTACTTTGGAATCAAACGTTAATGGTGTGTTTTGCGTCACATACGATGTCTTTGTATTTGAAGATTAGTTTCGTAATCATTCTTCTTTCTTCTTCATTTAAATGAGATCGTCGCAAATGTTTTTTGATCATTCCAGTTTTGTTATTTATTTTTTTACGTAGGTATTTTAATAATATTCTTGTTTATCTTCCATATCTTCAGATGTTAAATATTCACATGCAAATTTTACAGGGTATTCATTAAAATTTGTTATTTCTAAGGCTTCATTTTGATCTACTTTTACAAAAGCATTAGGTATGTCTACACCTTTCATCAATACTTTGTGATTAACAAGTTTTTCACCATCTTTTCTTTCATAGGTATTTTTACAATTTGTCTAGCTCTAGGGATTAACTGAATTATTGGTTTGTTTAGAATAAAAGGAATCTTTGTGTATTTTCTTTCTAAAATACCAGTCCAGTTTGGGTTTAAATTGGTATTATAGGTGCCACGCCACAAGTTTTATAATAAAATTATTTATATTCAACTTGTCAATTTAAGCTTTAAATTTAATTTTTAGTAAAATTACATAACATACATATAATTTTTAATGACAAATTTTGAATTAATTTAAAATCAATTGATTTAAGTGACTTTGATTTCGCCTATCGGTACATATCAGTTGAACCTTGATGTTCAGAAATTAACTGTAGAATCAGCCTTTGATGTTTGGTGACATGCTTTGGAAACACCTTGTATAATAGGAACATAACTTTTCGCTAAATAAATCCATTAAACGTCAATTTCTAAGCGTTAAATCTAAAATAATTCGTGATTGTATTAACGCGTAAACGCTTGTCCATTACAGTTTAATGTAAATTCGATGTTGATGTTTAAAATTATCAACAGATGGTAAAAAGGTTGAGTTGATATGGGAAATTCTAAAGTAGCTTGGTTACTTGAAATGTCCAACTGGATAATTAACTGACTACTTTGGAACACAATACTCAACTTTTTCAGCACATAAATAAACGTTAAATATCGTTTTTTTTGCTAACCCTAAAAGTTAGTTTTCACATTTCCATTTTGACGTTATCGAATCAATTAGGCTTATCATCGTTATACTAACAAACATGCTTAGTAAAAGTGCTAAAACGACTTTCTTTATAGCATACTGTAAAAGCTTCAATCAAAATACAGACCTTTCAGCATAACCGTAATTACCTTACATTAGTCGTGCTGGACAACATAGTAATAGGAAAAGTACTTTTTTTTAAAGATTACGCTTTTGTTTTTCTTCCACGAGTCTACATTATAATTTCCAGTCAGTGCAAACTGTGAGTTTTCAATTTGCGCGTGTCTGAAAATTGGTAAAGGGAGCGTTCCTATTTTGTGTGAATAAAAATGGGTATTTAGTACATACTCAACTTTTCTGAGTAATTACTCTACTTTGTAATAATAAAGTTCTTGAGATTCGACTAATAATTTTTACTAATCAGTAACTAAATTTAGATTTTTAACGGTTTTATTCGTCGAGTGGTTTCGGTGCCATCATCATGGACAAACATGGACTTTTTGATTACAAAAGTAGTATGATAAACTATAATTAAAATCACGTGTTCAATTATTGTAAACATTACGCTAAGTATAACTTACGTTCTACATTTCTAGAAACTATGCTAACGTTGGAATATTAATCCTGATTGGTTGTATTGTACATCGGATAAGTTTAATTAGATGATAACACATTTGAAGTTACTTAAAATAAAATTTAGATTATTTCTAAAAGACATGCTTGCCTTTCTGACGGCTAGGTTTGCAGTATTAAACGGAAAACCGGACGAACATGTTTTACATGAAAGTGCGTTACAATATGCGCGCGATTAATTTAGTTTTTGATTTTAAAATTATAGTTTAAAAATTACATTGGTATATTGTAAGAATTATGACAGTTATGATTTTGCATATTTATAGATAAAACTTATATCACTTATTAAATTGAGGACATATATTAAGTAATTTTAGAAAGTTAATGTTTGTAATATAATGAAATAAGGAGTTGTAAATTCTAGAGTCATTGGGAAAGTTCAATCACTAATTAGTAAAAATGAAAAGAATATAAATAAAAAAGGGGCGAAATACAGTAAAAATAATGAAAAATTATGATTGGAAAATTTATTAATTAACGAAAAGTAGAATAATAAAATTTTATAATTTTTTTTCTTATTGAGAGGGTGTCTGAAGGAATGGTAAATATATAGAATATTGTTTTCCAATTGATCATTAAGTAGTAAGTTTTGTGGGCGGTTTTTTCTAAATGAATCTAGTTCATAGCTTTCAAATAATTCCATTAAGTAGCTTTGTTCAGTTGATGAATGATTTTGTTATTATCAAATGTGAATTTATGATTGTTAAAATTTGTGTGTCTACCGAAGTTTGAATTATTGCTTGTAAGTTTGAATTATGTATGCAGCATTACAAGTTTCACATGCAATGGTGTATACACCATTTTTTTCTAGTAATTTGGTAGGTGGTTTACTATTGTTAAGTACGTTTTTTAGCTAATGATTTGTTTTAAGGGCAAGTGAAATGTTGAATTTATTAACAATGTTTTAATTTTGTTGCTGATTTTGCCTTGGTAAGTGATGGCTCTATAGATTGGTTTAAGTTTGTCTTCTATATGTAATAGTGTTGTATGGTTATTATGTCTAACATAGTATTTTTCAAATATATTGTTAAAATAGTGGATACCGTAACCATTGTTAGAAATAATTTGGTGTATAATGTTTAACTCTTTTTTTAACTTAGGGGAGTATTTTTTAGTCTTTATATATAAGAAATGCGACTTGATTTTTTAATTGTTGGGTCCTGAAAAGATAACAGCGTCGGTTTGTGTAGGTTTCCTATAAATGTCATAATTAATTGTATGTGGGAATGCTATTAAAGTGATATCTAAAAAATTTAAGATGTGATTATTTTCTAATTCTATGGTGAATTTTATTTTAGGGTGTAATGTATTTATAAAATTATGAAGTTGATTTATAATACTTCTATTGGTAGTGGCAATTATGACTAGAATATCGTGTACATATCTGTTCCATAATGTTGTGTAAACGTAAAGTGATTTTGGTTAATGCAAGCAGTTAAAAGTTTTATCAAGCTATTTGTATCTGCGTTATTCTTTAAGTGATTATTAATGATTTGTATAGCTATGGAAACTGTTTCTTTAATAGGTATATTAGTGAATAAGTTAGTAATATCAAATGATAACGTTGTAAATTCAGAAGGTAGTACTAAATTGTGGATGTTTTATAGTATATATAGGTGTAAATTTAATTATATTTTTGAAAAATACTTACCGAGAATTTCGAAACGAAGTATAACCAGAATTAGTGGAGATTATAATTGGTCTAATTGGAATGCCATTTTTGAGTACTTTGGGTAGTGAATGTAGGTTAGGGGTTATTAGGTTAATAGCTTTTTAGGATTGAAATTATATTTATGTAAAGTTTCTGAAGTACTTTTTATGATTTTTTTGAAATTATTGTGAAAAGGTAGATTAGGATGTCTCTCCTCTATACAGTAATTTCTTTGTATAAATTGTTTTTATCACCTGTTGTAACTATGATGTTTTCTTCTTTAATCTTTTTTTTGTAGGTTCCGTAGTGTGACATTTGCTTGATCTTCATGTATCTTGATTTTTACATCGATGATATGGGTTTTCTTCTTTTCTAATGGTTGTAATAATTTGTTTCTTGATTTCTTTTTCTTGTGGATGGTTTTTGAAGGCTGCTTCAATTTCTATTGTCAGTTTTGGAAAGTTCATTTCTTTATATGGAACATATTTATGCCCTTTTTGAAGAAGCGTTTCTTCTGATTACAATATCAGATCTACATAATTACAGTATAGAATTAAACATAACATCAATGATTCGTTCAACCTTGCGGACTCAGTAAGAAATAAAAAATACCCGCAGGTTACGTACTTATATAATTAGATATCGTGTCATTATTCGTCAACATGGTATTATAATTAGTGTAAAAAATATCGAAAAACGATGGCAGAATATTTCAAACCATATATCTATTGATAAAAGAGACTTTCTCAAGATTGTTTTCTTTTTTGTTTGATAACTCAACACTTATTTTTGACAACAAATACTACAAAAGAAAATTGGTACACCTATGGTGAGTACATTAAGTACGATCTTGGCACTAATGGTGATGGATGAATTATTGGAAATTTGCATTCCTTCTTTTCCTGCACCAGCGGATAAAATACAGATTACTCTTCAAATTTTCAACAACTTTAATCCTCGTCTTAAATTTACTGTTTGGGAAGAATCTATCTGATCAAGTCTCTTCCTTTTCTAGATATAGTGAAATTAATCGAGGTAGCCATCCACGTCATCAGTGACGTAAAAAACATAGTTCTGCATAAACGTAACTGTCACTGTTTTGATTGTACCTTTAGCAAACCTTAAGCAAGATAACAGAAGAAAACCTATTTGCGGCTGGGTGAACACTAAATATAAGAATATCTCGTTCACAGCGTTCAGTAGTAGAAGTGGGCCTCCATTATAAGCTGTCTGCCTTAAAAAACTTACTAAAACCCTAACGAACATTTTACTTTGTACAGGCAGAGGCTTCAGCATTTCAGCTAAAAGGAAAAAGTAGTTTACGGTTGCTAAATTCAGTTAGCACAGTTGAATTTTTAGAGAAATGTGCGTATAATAACTTACCAGCATGAAGTTTTACTCTGATGTTTAATTGATGAATGCGGTGAGATTATGTAGTTTGTTTACAACGATCACAAAAGCGACTAAGAGGTAACGTGGTAAATTAGTGCCAAACTTACGATAAACTACTGACACTACTTATTTGTATAAATTTCAACTGATTTATTGTTTTTAACATACAAAAATAAACATAAATGCTTCATGCGTCGCCAATTTATCAAAATGAAGCGGAAGTTTTCGTTTATTTTCATTAATAGTTTGGTACACCTCCTTTGACGTACCGCCGGCACTATGACGTGGGTGATTACATTAACTACTACTCGAATCATCCAATTAATACAGTAGTATCGATGAGAAACAGAATATGCAAAATAACTGACAATTCATTCTGGAAGGGCAATTTAGATAAATTATTCAATATTTTTTTCAGTAATGGATATCCATATAGCCCCATGAAGACCACAATCATAGTGCGAGGAAAGATAGGGTAATTACGATTGGCAACCAGCACAATAATTCAAATCTAAGGTGTATATTCCCTAGATCCGGAAGACGGCTTTAAGTTGCCGACCGATATTTGCAGGATTTCAATAATCCGGTGCCAGGAATCGATTGAGATATATATGTCGACTTTTTGGTATTACACCACATGGAAAAAGCATGAATTGGATTTCGACAATGTGATTGTCCTAGATAGAGAAAACTCGCACTACAAACGCATGTTTTTGGAAATGGTACAGATTAATAAAGAAGTTAATTCCGTTAATTTTAGAACAGATATTGCAGCATTAAGCTCTATTTACAGTTTTTTGACCGACAGTAACTATAATAGTATCATTTTTATACTTATAAGTTAGTTTAAGTTGATTTTTAGTTAGTTCAGGGTGTCACTGGTCACGATCGTAATTTATTTTGTTTCATGCAGCATTTTGTTCATATTTTACACGGTTTTGAGTGAAATCCTGGATGGTGTTACACTTTTTAGCAATCGATCGCCCTATCCTTGAATTGTAGCCAACTACACGTTAAAGAAAACTCACATGTCCTTTCCGCTTTCAATTTTAATTTGGTATAGGTTTAAACTGCTTTTATGATTTGTAATTGTTAATTTTAATTTGTGACTTCGGAGACAATGGAGTCAAAAAATTATCAATGTTTTAATTGTTAATTTGACGAATTTCTATTGTAAGCAAAAAAGCTTTTTGGGTTAAGATGTGTGGTTGATCTTCATTTAACAGCTTTATGGTGATGCCTTGTTGGTAGAATAAATTATTCGGAAAACTTTCGTATATTTCATTTATTCTCTTTCATTTTTCTTTCCTTCTTTCATTTTCTCCTATTGTAGTTCGTATTTATTTTATCACAATTCAAATATGGCAATTTTCGTGGAATTTCAAGTATACTGCTGTTTTCATATTTTTTCTCCGGTAATTAGTACCAAGCTGACTTTCGAAAATTCACTTTTAACATTAAAAAAGTAATGTCGAAAATCTTTTATGGGGAAACAACGTATTAACTTTATGACTGCGATTTTACGGATTTCTTCACGCCGCGCTCGTTCATTATTCCGGCTCCGCACACATTGTAACCTTTTGTCATGAACAATCTTTAAATGTATGTTGAAAGCACGTTGTATTTTAATACTTACTACACACTTATTTTAATGTAAGCAACAGCGTCAACTACGTATGTGTACCTGTAAATTAATATTTGCAGCCCATTTATGCGGGTAACAATCTACGTTCATTAATTCTGTTCTTAAATAGACAGGTATTGACATTCTGAATTTCTTCGTGGTATCATTAAGTTTTATGAGTTTCAAACAAAATTAACGTTTTAACAACTGCCGGCCATACCGGCGGTTATAGTACAGGCATGTACGGTAACGAATTTTTAACGTGCAAAACTTCTTCTTTATTACGAACGTTTTTATCTTCGCCTCGTGCCATATTAGAAGAAAACTTGATGGCTACATAGCATTATAGCGAAGTGCGTGCTGTAACGTGCAGTACAAGCTGGAAACGCAATTGTCTTTCTATCGCAACGCTCAGTGGGTGGCCTGCGTGATATAACGATGGGTGGGCTTACCACTTGACTCCTTTTGATTGGGTGTTGGTTAATTAAACTTAAGTGACAGTGGGCGGGAAGTGAGCATTGTTCCAGCAGTTAGTACGCCGATATGCCGCGCCTGATGAAAAACAGTTTATTGAAAGTTATGGGTAGCTAAGCTTGCAGACTTAATATTATGGTTATGTTATTCAATACCATACTTAATTTATGGTATTGAAATTTGGGAATTACTTTTTATCAACCCGACTGACTTGAGCATAATAATTATCCAAATGGTACTTGTTTAAATAATGCCATGGTTGTCTAGCTACCTAGTTTCCATCAACTTTCTCTTCACATCGAAGTTCGTAACATAACAATAATTTGTATTACAGAATATTGGCTAACAAAAGAAACGGTAAATCAACTACATTATAATATCATTAACTGTTGCCTTGATTAATATATTCACAATGGCGAGGAAAAGCTATTTATATCATTATCAAAATTAATTTACATATTTTATTATAAAACAAATGATAGATTTAAAAAATAAGGTTTAGAACTTCATAATGCACAACTTTGTAATACAACAAGTGAAGAAGAACAATCGTCTTTAATTGTTGTATTATAAAAATGTAGCTCTTAAGATCTCTTGAACTCAGCGGCCTCGACACCTTAATTGTCAAATCGACAAGTGCTATAATAAAAATGTATATAAAAATTTACCCTGAATTACAAACAATATGAAACAATAAGAAAGCTGTGACAATGGAAAATACCAATCTCCTACTTAAATAAATACCGTGTCTTCCTTCTTTGCTCTCACGAATGAGAAAGAGACCTAAATGCATCAAACTAACAAAAAAGTAGTATACTAGTAGCTACAATCATTAGCAACTATATTTTCGATGTAAAAATAGAATAAATTAGAAAAAATCTGCTAATTTGAAAAATGTATTAAGAAGTAAAAAAACACTTATTACAACTATTTGTTGCAAACAATTATAAAAAATTTAAAGAAAATTGTATTAAACTGTTAGTAAAGCATGGTTTGTCAATCGTAAATTTTTTCAATAATTATTTTCAATAAAACATTATCCCTGTCTTTAAAGAAGGTTACATGTGCAAAATGTACTTGTTTGTAAATTTGTATAAATATCTGACAAATACTTTATATTAATTTGTGTAGGGCTTGTGGAGGCCTGAACCCTTTGAGGGCGCAAGAGTTAACCTTAGGTTCGTTATGTAATAAGACAATGAAACGTTGTCGTCGACTGCTTGCTAACACGTCTATTTATTTAATTCTTATCCATACATATCAACTACATTCACCAGTGTAAACTGCTGACTGCTAACTAATATTACTTACGTAATGAAATACTACACTGCCTATACTTAGATATACCTTACAATTAGTGATGGATCCTGGCTTCGCAAGTCTTGTGCTCTCGCGTCCATCACTAAATTTAATAGTGCTTCACGCAGCATGTTGTACTAAAGAAATGACAAAATTATTAGATTTGTTTCGTATTTTGTTTAAATTACACAAATAAAACTGTAACATTTATAGAAATGCGGGAATATCATATCAAAATTACTTTTCCTTTACAAGCAAGGACGAAACTTAGCGTTTCTTAGTTGTCATTATTGTCACTTGCACAACTATATACCCAAAACATGACTCTTTTCAACAGTAATACGCAATATAAGCAATAGAAGAAATTTCGAAAACTATATAAGCAATATATTGTTCGAAGTGATCCCTACTACGCTTTTTGACAGACACATTTTTTTTCTGAGGTCAAAACAGCTATTTCTAAAATTCAATTCCTATTGAGTAGATTAAAGAAAATTATACGGTAATTTTATTACATACGCAGAAAGAAGGTGAAAAGGTGAAAATGTCATTAAATAAAAAAAGATGCCATGAATTGAGAACCCCCTCCTTTGTTTTAAGTCGGTTAAAAATACAAAATTGGTATACGACGTTCTAATGAAATGAAAGCAATTAATGTAAGATTGCCTTTTGAAATGGAAATCAAAAAATTAATGAAGCAAATATAAAGGATTCGACAAGTATGGAAACTAATGCATAAACTAAGGCGTAGAATTAGCTCGATAGATGCTACTAGGGTACTGTACAGCAGTTTTCCACACAATTTTATTTATTTTGGAAGTTATTTTATTTATTTGAGACTTGACAAGGTAACCGCACATTTGGAGGCATCGGATATACCGAAAGCATTGAATGGATTTGACCCTTCCCGTTTAATTATACACAGAAATACGATAATGCGAATTTCGATTATGCTTACGAGGTGAATTACCTATCAGCTTGCGTTGGTTCTGAGAAATTTAAAAAAATCGAACTCATCGATACGTCTACGCTGCCGATGAGTAGTCGCCTTAACCATTCTAGCATGCTGGTTTCAAAAAAGTTACTAGAAAAATAATTATAATAACCAGATTTGTATATTAGCATCCGTCCTTAGTTTTCGCAGTTTTTGCTGCGATACAACAGTCGACATAGGGTGACCGCGCAATTGTTTGCATCGGACGGAGCGAATGTTTCAGATGAGTACCTGATGGACTCTGGAGTATAGATCTACCGGGTATTTATTATAAACTTCTCGTCAAACTCTATAAGTTCTACAAATATCGCCCTGCAATTTAAAACCATCTTCGAGATCAGAAAATACATACATACGAATATAAAAGAACTCGTTTAATAGTATAAGATAAAGGTCTTCAGGTGAACGAAGTTTGTTTTTTTTGTTTTTTTAGTTTATAAGTTTAACAACATTTGCCAATGAGAAGGTTGCCAAACTTATTTACTGCAATTATAATTTAAGCATCATCTTACTCTTGTTTTAACAGTAGTGCCCAATTACCGAAGTTTACTTAATCTATAGAGACTCAATAAAACCGTATAAAACTGTTTACCTTCCATAAAAAAATAATTTGAGTTTGTTGTTCTTGTTGTCAGTCACCTTCTTTTAATATTAAAATATGTGTAAACTGAAATGAGCTTCTATCAGCCTTCTCAATTTAGCTGGAGCTTCCATCTCTCTCATCGCCTCCGTAACCTTCCTTTTATTTGTCGCATCTAAAGCTGGCTGGAAATCTACAAATAGTATTTCTAATTCCATGCTGTTTTCATACGCTTTTTCTGCGATTTTTTACTTTCTCTCATTTTATTATGTATGGCGTCTGTTGTTGATTTTCCTTTTGTGAAACTAAACTGGTACTGTCCTCTTTTACTGCTTGTTATCGTTGTAATTCATCTCTGTATTAGAGTTGTTAATGTTTTATAGGCCGCGTTGAGTAAAGTGGTACCTCTACAATTCCCACATTTCTGTTGGTCACTTTTCTTGTGTAGCGTAATTATTTGTCCTGTTTCCCATCCATTAGGTATTTTTTCTTCTCTCCGTATTGCTCGTATAGTTTCATATGTTTGTTCTCTCAAATTGTCTCCGCCATATTTAATTAGTTCCGTCCCATTTATCCCGCCCCGGCCTAGTGCCTCTATATTTTTACTTTTATCTATAATTGGTTTTGCTTCATCCAAAGTTACTTCTTCTACTTTTATTTCTTCCGTTTCCTCTTCTAACACTCTATCTTCTACATTCTACTTGTTGCTCTTAATATAATAATTCCTTAAAATAATCCAACCACACCTGTTTATATTGCTCTTTAACCCTAAAAAGTCTAATAACTTCTAAACGGTGCGACTTTGGACATTGTATGTTTAATAAAATAGACCATAAATTCCTTAGGGACAATCGGACAGACGGACGGACAGACCGATATGTCAAAATCTCACCATCGAAATTTTGGACCGAATAACTTTCTCTTTAAGAGAGAAAGTAAAAATAACTGGCAGATCTACGGATAAATCGAGAAAAAGTTCTAGACCGCTGCTTGGAACCGGGTTCCGTTGAACTGCTTAGGTTAGTTCCGACATATAATGATAACTCGATTATAACTAACGGAATCCTGTTTTTGTTAATTGCAGTTAATAGTGTTCAATTTTTGCATTTCCAAAATGTTCATTAAGGCAATTTAAATGTAAATAACCACCTATGTGTTATAATATAAGCATACATTTCGTTCTTTACGCGTTTCTTTCTGTGAGAAACCGACACCCTAGAGCCGGAAATTAATAGAGCCGCGTCCTGGCATAAATCCAATACCAATCGACCGAGAGAGACCGACTCCGGTCGAAAAAGCCCCATCCCGAACGCGCGGCTATTAAGTTATAAAAACAACAATAAACCGTGATTAATATGTCAGAATCCAATTAGATAATAAAGCTACTAAAAAAGCTCCCAACGGTACGTCGAGGGGACGGTGCAGTAGGTAGGGAGACAGCAGCAACAGCAGCAGATAAGGTCCTCCGTGGCCGTTGTTGGACGATTGCGATCGACTCCGTCCCCTCCACTGCCGCCGCCACTACTCCACTTATGGAATCTAGATAGCCGGGGACCTCTCTAGATGAGGTCCATTACGCGTCCCGGGGCCACCGCGATTAGCGGACAAATCACGAGCCCCGAGGGAAAGACTTATGTGTCCGTCCCGGGCAATCAATGTCCGGACGGGACTTGTTTCGGGGTTGTTTTTACGCCAACGACTCGACTTTGAAGGATTTATTTGTTTGTTCCTCGGTGCGCGCTGGTAGGGCCGCAGGAACGGGCATAGGTGGAGGGCCGTTTTCCGATTTAGAAATCGAGGGAGAATCGAACCGGAAGGATTTTAGGAGAAGCCGTCGGTGGCTTTCTCCGGATTCGAGGAAAAGTAGACGACAGGATTTGGATTCGTTATTTAGGAGTTACTGTACTCCTAAAGCGATCTAATCGAAATTACTTGCCTTGTTCCCCTTAATATTGTAAAAATAGCTCGTATCCCCCGGACCATCAATCCACCAATCCATAAGGTAAGAAATAGTCCGTCTAGTGCAAATTAACTTACACCGCGGCAGTTTATGTTGACAATCATTTAAATAAATAAATTGCGAATAAGTAAAGAAATTTAAAAAATCAGACTAGTGGAAAAGAAGGGGAAGTATGAATTGCATATAAACGTGCGATAAGATGCGATAAGAGGAGGAGCTTTTGACATAGAAGTAATTACTTGGAATCATCCTTCTACCATCCCACTATTTAGACTACAAACTGTACAAACTGTGAATAAGGTTATAAAACTGTTAAATGTAAACATTGTACAGTTATCCTCAATACGGGAATAAATTTGTCTCAGCCTGGAGAGTATTTTTTTAAAAATAATTTTTGCCGATTACAACCCCACTGATATTTCTGCTGAAATAGACTCTGGCATTTTTTCTAAAAAAAGTGCAATAACTGCTGAACGGTGCGACTCTTGCCAAATGTGTGCACATTGCGAATCACGTAATAAAAATGACCCAGAGAAAACGCTTAATCGGCCTATACAGCCGATGCATTAATTATGATTTAGTGTTGGCTTTATTACTTAATGACTAACTTCATCATGAGATTTATAGGTCGCGCAAGTATTTATTAAGATCACTTCATCAGCTTGGAACCCATTATTAAAATGTGAAAGTAAATTAATCTTTGATATTATATGGAGTATATTAACTGTACGAACTGATGTCATTAAGGCGGTCGAAAACTTTTTGCCCATCTCGATTAAATTATTTACGATCTCCGGCAATAAAATGTTTTCGCTAAACGAGAAATTCGTATGCACGCCCAGAGGAATTTTGTTTCGGAACAAATGCGGGCCAGGTGCAGACGTCTAGATGACAACAAAGCCCGGCGTGGAAGTGGTTTTAAAAAGCCCTCGCCGTGTCAAAGGTAACAAAGGGACGCGACGCCGTCCTCAAGTGGTCCCAAGTCCTCGACGCATATATCAACCGCTCGTATCGTATTATCTCGTATTTTAAATTTGTACCTGTTAGATAAGCCCACTTGAGGCCCGGCACGTCGATCCGTGGAGGAAGAGAGGACACCCCACGAAAACACTTAAATTGACAAATTGCCTCATTATAATTTCTAATCGGCCCGTTAGGCGTCGCTCCGTGAGTCCTACGCGCCTAATTCGTCCACGGACGCGACTAAATATAAACACGCTTCCTGCTACCGGCTACTAAATCTTCCAACGGCCTCTGATAAGTTGGGAACCAGACGCAAATTAAGAACGTTGCACCGCTTTTGTGATGCCTTTACCACGTTGGCAACGCTTACTATCTCGAGCAGCCGGTGTTCGGTGTACAAACGCGTTTATTGCTTATTTATGTATTTGTTGGTTGTACTCTTGGGTGAAACGATCATGAAGGCGCACAAAAACAATCACTCCTTGCTAATATTTCCGAACTTTAGTCACGAGAAAAGTAAGAAACATTAAAACATTACAATTTTTATAAATGAAGATCTAACGATAAGAGGGATCCCAGTTAAAACTCAAAAACTGATATTAGACGCATACGTCATTTGCTTTATCAATTTCCTGGCAATCCCCGCTCATGTGCTTCATCAAAAAAATCAAATTTGTTTTAGGATAAATTGCATCCAAATATAGTGTACAATATGTACGTAAAGTGATTTTCCGATATTCGGAGTCGTTCGGAAGTTACAGCGTTAAACAGGCCAGGTGTTTGGAGCGCGCGCTCGAGCACTCGATCAGACGGAGAATCGGACCCCTTCTCTTGCGCTTCGGTTTCTTACCTGAGCCCTTTTAATACAAACACAGGTATAAATGCGCAATAGAGAAGCCGTTATATTCTCTAAACTCATTTCCTGTTTCAAATATAACTGTTAGTTTAATCTTGACTGAGCACCTAAAGCGTTCGAACTGAACTCTGCTATAATATTTTGTTGTACGTGTCGTTGCGTGTCAAAGGAACTCAACATCAAAATTGTCCAACAGGCGAAGACAGCTGGTGCAAATGGCGCAAGGCACCAAGCTAGAGGAGAACTCAATAATTTCCACCAGATAAGCAAAAAAAAAGCCCGCAATCGTGGTCACCGCAAAAAACTTTTTTGAAGTTGAGTGGCTAAGCTGCCGGTGCTTCAGCAATGAGCGACGATTTCGGGCTGAAAAAATTATAAAGCATGCTCAAAATATGAATAAACATGTAGTGAAAAGTTCGCAGTTGTATGTTTATGTAGTACGCCAATAAAAATTCCCAAAAAAAAAAGAAAAAAAAAGAACCTTCACACAGGATGACTGCCTTAAGGGAGAGGAGGAAGGCATATTTACGCTAAAAGTTCAACCTGAAATTACATAAACTAGTTTTTTAACACACATTTTTTGCAATTAAAACCAGTAATGTTTATTACCAGGGCCCGGATCTTTATTTAAATAAATATTTGGCTTTTTGAGCCAAATTCAATATTATTCTATTTCTCTTCTTAAAAAAACTATGTACAAAGAAGACGAGAATTCAAATGGAAATACAATTGCCTAATAAAATGTTGAGAATCGCTGCCTGCCTGCAGTTGTAAACCTGCGAACACAAATATTATAGAAGCCGCACTGCTGACGAAATCTCAAAAAGAAATTTTACTATGTAATAAAAACAAGCTTCTTGGGATCCTTAATGAAGAAAAGGCAGAAGAAAATGGAGATTTTGAAGTATTAAACGCCCTTCAGTCATTTCATTTTAGGTGTTTAGTTTTTTTAGAAATTTATGTTGGATATATCATAGCATAACATGATCGATACAATTTTTTGGTATCTCGCACAGATTTTTGATTAAAAAATGATAAATGTTCATTGAAAAATATTAGAACTGATTTCTTAAATTTTAACGCGTCTACATTAAAAAATCGATCAAAAATTCAATTTTCATTTTAGATGTGCAGTTTTTTAGAAATATATACTGAATATATCATAGCATAATATGATCG
>JAWQRJ010000420.1:0-21472 GCA_033557515.1 Diorygopyx duplodentatus | reverse complement strand
AATAGTGTACTCTTAACTCGAACTGATAAATGCAACCGTTTATCTGCAACTGGTCATCGAAATTTTAACAATAAAATCAGATTTTCAATAAGATACTTCACAAATCAAGCCGCTTAGCTTCACTTTCAAAAACAAATTCTAAGCGCTACACTTACCGTATTGTCAAATCGATTTGTAAAATAAGTGCACCACACATTTAATTTTTATGCAATGGCTTACTAATATTCAACTATTGAATATCGCGATATGCATTTTTATTACGGTAAAGCAAATCGCGCAAATCCTGAACGCCATGTGCCACATGCACAAACGTTTATAAATATTCACGGAAGACTAGGTGAGCAAGGCTCATTCGTACCTCTTCATGCAAATAAAGGAAGACGGAGAACTACTAGAACTGTAGAAGTAGAAGAAAGAATTTTGGAGGCTGTAGAAGAAAATCCTGCTACAAACACTAGAAAAATTGCTGCCACGGAGGGAATTCCGCATTCTACAGTTTGGGTACTCAAGGAGTACTCAAGGAGCAACTTCCACATCCATTTCATGTCCAGCAAGTATAAACTCTGCATGAGGAAGATCGGCCAAGTCGTTTGGAAATGTATAATCGTATAACACAAAAGTACAAAGCGGGTTTCACAAAATATGGTATTACAAACTTGCATAATGCGCATCGGTGGTCCCATGAAAACCCATAGGGGATCATCTAGTAGGACCATACTTTTTTAATGGGACCTTAAATGGAGAAGCCTATTTGGCATTCCTTCAAAACAACCTTCCAGTTTTGCTGGAAGATGTGCCTTTAAGAACAAAGGCAAAAATGTGGCCTCTTCAAGATGGCGCCCACCGCATTTCAGTCTAGCTGTACGTGCATATTTAAATGATACATTTCCCGACAGATAGGACGAACTGGTTCGATAGGTTGGGCACCGCGATCTCCTGACCTTAACCCAATGGACTTCTTTTTATGGGGACATTTAAAGCACTTGTTTATGAAATTCCCGTCAATGACCTTAACGATCTAAAAGAAAGGATAACAAATGCATGTGATATTACTAGAAATGCTATCGGTGTTTTCCATAGAATGAGAAGGGCCTTTTTAAAACGTACAAGAAAATGTATTGAAGTGAATGAAGATCATTTCGAACGTTTATTATAATTTATTCTTCTTCTATTATTTTTTTTATTAATTATCTCCCCTTTTGAAGATATGGTTTGTTAAATTTTTAAAAGTAAATTATATTAAGTATTAAAATGCCGACATCAAAATTTTGGTCGTCACGAATGCACTACTTCCTCTTTACACCTTTAGAGTAAGAGAAGGTAAAAATATTGCATAAAATGTCAAAGTATGTTTGCGCTTGCCTGCTCCAGGTTTAGTAAATTGTGTAGTTTCATTCATAATGCAAGTTGCATTCTATCTCATATACTTTTCATTCTATTTTGCAGCTCATGTATATTTGTATAGTGTATATAGTTGTACCATAATTTAAAGTGCAATTCGAAAACGTAATCGTATATAGCTGTTTCATTTGATATGAACAAGAAAAATCTCGTTTCGAATAACCACTAAACAAGGATATTTTTACCAATAAAAACCAACTATATTAGTTTTATTCCTACACTCTTCTATACATGATTCATTTAACTACAATAACGGTTTCAAAATATAATTTCTTAAATCTGAAATTTGTGCTAACAACAACAACTTAGTTGTTGTAATTGTAACATTATCTTATACTCCTCCTAAATGATGTGACTTTAAATGAGTATCACATTTAATTAGCTCAAAATAGAAAGATGGTAGGTATTATTGGCAGCCCATCCGGCAATATTATTATCTAATAATAACAATGAAACATGTAACTGTCTAGCCAGTCGGGCGTTAAATAGTCACCAGGTATGCCATCACGTCTAAATATATTGACAATATCTTGGCAGCCGTCCATCATGCAGTCAAACTAACCGTTCCGTTTTCTTCTCTTTGCAGAATGGCCTGAACGCACTCCATTTAGCATCAAAGGACGGCCACATAGAAGTAGTTGCGGAACTATTAAGACGTGGCGCAGTTGTAGACGCAGCCACTAAAAAGGGTAACACTGCCTTGCACATTTCCTCACTTGCTGGACAAGAAGAAGTTGTCAAACTACTCGTGCAGCATGGCGCTACGGTCAACATTCAAAGTCAAAACGGCTTTACGCCCCTGTACATGGCAGCGCAAGAAAACCACGACAACGTCGTCAAGTACCTTCTGGCAAACGGTGCCAACCAAAGTTTGTCGACAGAGGTTCAAAGTTCTATCGGTCTTTTTTTGGAACGTAGGTGCATATCGATGTTTTTCAGGACGGTTTCACACCACTGGCGGTCGCAATGCAACAGGGCCACGACAAGGTCGTCACCGTGTTGTTGGAGAACGACAGCAGGGGAAAGGTCAGACTGCCGGCGCTACACATTGCGGCCAAAAAGGATGACGTAAAGGCTGCTAAACTTTTATTAGAGGTAACATACTGTTGATCGATAAGACGAGAAGTAACAGAAAATCGTTAAGAAGTTTCAATCATTTTTAAATATATACTGTTCATTGGTGTGCACTGTGCAGTAATAATTTTACAATTAAGTACTACATAACGCCGTTATTTTCCAATTTATAAATACACATTAAGAAAGTAATTGCACAATGCCAGATGAAATAGCACCTCAGAAACTTGTGTGCTAAAATAGTACCATTCAAGGGTCGAAAGGGAGGAATAAGTATCTTCATGCAAATATATATATGGTGAATCAGAAGGAAACCACAATACTAGGGGAATTTATTCTAGAACCAAAAGGGAGTGAAAAGTCCCCCTGAAGAAGCAACCTTGAAGATATCTTTTTCTAAATATCTATAAAACCACTGAGATTAAAATTATGAAATTTGGCATATAAGTAATAGAAGTAACTTTTTTTCTATGAGGCGGACAATCAACAAAAATTGTACGCTCAAGTTCACTCTGAAAGAGATGTTAAAGTGAATCGGGGTAAGTGGTCCCCGAATCATAGCTAGTCATGATATCCAAAAGGGTGCTTGCTGTCATATTCTAAGACAATTCTGTTGGATAGAATTATGCGTTTATTTGCTGAAGTTGCTTGGCAAAATATTAAACACTTATGTCTGCAATATTTACGTAAGTAGATATCTCCACCGGCAAAACTTAAATTGAAAAAATCAACACACAAAAAGCCCAAAAATGTATTTGTTTTTTCCATTTCCTATTGTAGTGCAAGCGGTTCCACGTGCTATAATTCCAAATTGTAGCGAAAACGTCCTCCACGATCATCGTGAATACCCACAATAACGGTAGGGAAAAGAATAAATTGATTTTTCTCGCAAGAAGAAGGGTCCGATTATTATGAAATTAAATTTTATCTACGCCAACACTTTCAGTACTTATCACTTACTCATTATTCCAAATTTCATAATTTTATCTTACTCGGATGTGTAGTAAAAAATATCCTCTTAAAGAGGCATTCTTGGACACATGTTTATCGAAACTTTTTAATCTATTTTGATACTAGAATACATTCCTAGATAGTCCCTTTTTGTAGCCCGAGAAACTGATGTTGGGGGTGGAGTGGGACTACATATCAAAAATAAATTCGAATTCAAAATCGTGATACAAGAATCTACTCCAATCATTGTAAATGTGTGGGTTCAGACTAAATCTACTGGAACGACATTAATTATTGGTGTGGTATATATTTAGATCAAAAGGAATCATACCAGAATTGCAATATTAATGGTCTAACTATTTCTGGGTCATCTAAAAGTATAATTGAAAGTATTGCCAACGGTTCAAATTTCTAAAATTCGTAATTAATTAAATAATTGTAATAATACACGAAACGAAATAATATTTAACTTCGACCTTTCCCTGCTTGGAAACTACGCAACTTGTTGTTAGACAAAATAGGATACGAAGTTTTATGTACCGTTTTTTAAGTCCCGTTGGCAAAGGTGACAATTTTCAAAAATGTGTAGAATATACAATTCAATTTTTCAGCCCATCTTTTTCCTTTTTCAGTTCTTTAATATTATACCCGCTATGCGGAAATTGTTTACGTAATTATACAGTCACGCGATAGATTTCGTCGATACGAGGCCCAAATTGTCTGACAATGAGTTAATTGACGCCAAATTTGTGTATCCGAACCCCAAATGTTAAAAGCTAGGGGCATTTAAAGACATAGCGAACCTCGAACTCTAATTTTTCCGTTATTTAGGTGCCAATTGATTGGCATTAATGGCTCAAGAATAGGATAAGTTACAACCATTGACGACAAATTTTTACAAAATTTGAGCCCAACATAGAAGAAACCCATATATTTCACACTCGTGGATTAATTAACATACCTTAGTCCGAAAACTTTGAACCTCAAAATTTTAAGCCACTGCCTTCGGGTACATAAACTTGGCACTCATTTCGACGAGATCTATAGATTGTGGCTATGCCCGATACTTTTCCGAAATTTTTGTATATTTACGACAACACCATCTAATGATCATATTATAAAAAAATCAACGGTAAAATTTGAATTAATAATAATATATCCAGGTGTCCCAAATTCCATGCTCACCATTGGTGTCTTGGAAACGGTAAGAGCTACAGACGCGGATAAATGGAACTATATGGAGGTGTTTACCTAAGCTGTTCAGAACTTGTTTTGTTTTTCCAAAAAAATGCATCGCCTACTAAATATCCTGAAAAAATTGTCATTTTCTTCAAATGTGAATATTTTCCATAGTATTTATCGTATCCAAAAATTTCGAGGGAAAAACTTGTAGATTTCAGGACATTCTGTAAGATAGATAATAAAATATTTTTTACCTTGCACGACTTTCGTGATGTGACCCAGTTGTATTTTTTTAAATGGAAACCATAGTGAAATTTTGACATTATTAAATTACTTGATTTTTTCGCTTTCCAACGATATTTATTATTAGGCACTTATCTTTCATAATTTAGGAGATATGCAGAAAAACCGTATTCCACACAGATTTTAACCCACATCACACTATCCATGATTAAGAACTATGTTTTGTTTTTAAAACAAAAGACTGCATATCTGGTATTTACTACCTTTTGTGCTTTAGTAGATATAAAGAAAAAAGTTTTCTGAAAAAACAGGTCTGCTCAAATTTAGTACGTCAATAAATTGCAAAAAAAGGAAACACGGAAGCAATAATCATGGTAACAATGAACATGGAAGCAATAAACATGGTAACAGTAAACATGATAACAATAAACATAATAACAATAAACTTGGTAACAGTAAACATGATAAAAATAAACAAGATAACAACAAACCAAAATTTTCCTACAAAAGATGTTCAATATGGCGGCCGTTTGCTACTAAACATTTGGTAACACGCTTTTCGACACTTTTTCTACAATTTATTAATTGACGAACACTAACGGAATTAAAAGCCTGTATAACACTTTATTGCAAATCATTAATACTGTTATAACTCCTTCCGTATTCCACATTTTTTATATGGCCTCAAGGGAAAAATTCTAGTGGCGACAAATCCGGAGATCTCGCTGGCCACCCTACGGAACCGTTCGTTGCAATCCACCGATTTCCATATCTTGTTGCTAAATATTCAGCAATAATTCTAGAATTATGTGCCGGGGAGCCGTCCTGCTGAAAGAAAATAGTTCCGTCCTCTGGAATTGGTAGATCATGCAACGCATCTTCAATTTCCTGTTGCAGCAGTTCGAGATATCTGTTTGAGTTAGGTGTTTCGTTAAAAATAAACGAACATATTAAATGGTTTCCCAAATGTGGTGCGGCATCCACACGTTAAATCCAAATCGTTCCTGAAAACGTGACTGTCGAACTATTTTCGGATTTTCATTATTCCAATACTGATAATAATTATTCCGATTGTAAATGCCGTTGTTTGTAAATCGACTTTCATCACACCAAAGAATTTTATTAGGAAAAGTCAAATAATTTGCATAATCGCCTTTCATAATCAGTTTCCTTCATTTCTTGGCATATCATTGGTTTGTAGGGTGAAATTTATTTTTCTTTAAAATGCGATGCTCAGATGACATTTTTCTTTTCATTCTTCATTTTCTTTTTGGTATGTTGTAGACCGGACTGCAGCAAAACACAGACCTTCTTGTAGATTTTGCTCGAGTCGGGGAACAAACTTCTATGAGGCTGTTTTCTGTCGGGGTAAATTCATTTACTGCCGCAGTTGAATTTCGATTGCTCTTTATGTAGGTAACAAACATATTCGTTTTTTTCATAGTTTGAAATCCGCAATAATCAATGTAGAATATGAATAGTTGACGGCAACTACAACTTATAGACTGGAAAATATTCACTTTTGAAGAAAATGACAATTTTCAGTTTTTTCAGGATATATAGTAGGCGATGCATTTTTTGGAAAAACAAAAGAAGACACAATGTATACTAGAGGGCGGTTGAACTTTATTTTTACAAAACTAAACAGTAGATTCTTCACTTGAAAATAGTTTCGCTAATAAACACATACACGGAAATCAATAGTTTTTAAGATACAAGGTGTTAAATATATTATATTCTATTAATATCTATTGCTAGTATAAACGGGTATTCAATTTTTCAGCAAAAAAAATCATCTAAATGTCAAAACATGAATTTAATGATATAAACAATCAAACTATTTTAGAATTACAATACATAAATAAATAGAATAAAAAGAAAGACAGTTAATTTATAACAATTGCTCAAAATGTAAGCCATTAACTTCAACACATTTGCGACATCTGCGAGTAGTTGAATTAAAAGCTAACGAAATTAGATGATTATTATTGCGCAAATGATTGCAAACTTCATTAATAATACGTGGAGTTAATTGTTCAATATTTTGTATAGGTGTAGCATAAACCTGATCTTTTAAAAAAACACAAATAAAAAAATCTTACACAATAACACAATAAAACCTAGCACCTATCCACCGCCTGGGAAAATTAGCATTAAACCAGTGACGTACGTTAACTCCAAAGTGAGCTGGAGTTCCATATGATTGTATCCAGCAGTCTTGTCTTAAGTTAAAAGGAACGTCATCAAAAATGTCAGCAATATTGTTTTCCAAAAACTCCAAAAATAAGGCAGAATTTAAGCGAGGTGACAAAAAGTATGGGCCACATAAATTATTATTTATTACTCCTATCCAAACGGTAACATTGAATTCGTTTGAAATGATTGGGACGAATTTCATGTGGATTTTTATGTGCCTATACGTGTAAATTATGGTAATTTACAACACCTCTTCTTGTAAAGGTAGCTTCGTCAGTCCATAAAATTCTTTTCAGAAACATTGCATCTCTACGGATGGAGTGTATCATCATCCAATTTAGGGACACCAATCAAAAATTTAGGTGCTGCAGGGCATTTTGACGATCTCTTCGTAAAGTACGTAACACTTTTGATTCTGAGGTTTGTAAATTTTGAGCCCGATGTTGTTTACTAGTCCTACGTAAACTTAAGCGATTGTCTTCCTCAAAAATATTCAATATTCTTCTCGATATCTTTCAGTTCTGACATCTATCTAAAAAAATCTGGGAAGACAGACTAGTCTTCTGTTTGAAAATCTTCTTGCATATTCTCTGGAAGCCTTTAGTGCGTATCCATTTCAGAAGCCGTAAATGAAATGAACGTCGTATTCTTCGTTAGTAAATACATGAGGCATGATGGTAAACTCACTATTTGGAAATAATTTCATCTTGATGAGAGGATTGTTATTCATCTATATAAGTATTTCATTAGTGCATAAAAACTGAAAGTGAAAAACAACATTTCTCAAACTGGATTCAGTTTCAAATCTCAAAAATGAATAGTAAGAGTAAATAAAGAGTTAAAAATAACGTTAAGACGCCCAAAACATGTCTTACAATATTTTTTTCTATTTGCAAATTATTGATCTTCGTTTTAGAATGAACACAACCCAGATGTTACATCGAAGTCCGGTTTCACTCCATTGCACATTGCCTCCCATTACGGTAATGAATCGATAGCAAATCTGTTAATAGCCAAAGGAGCTGATGTGAACTGTGCTGCCAAACATTACATCACGCCTCTGCATGTCGCAGCCAAATGGGGAAAGACAAACATGGTGGCCTTGTTGCTAGAAAAGGGTGCTAACATCGAATCAAAAACCAGAGACGGGTTAACACCTTTACACTGTGCTGCAAGAAGTGGCCATGAGCAAGTAGTCGATATGTTATTGGAAAGAGGGGCGCCAATCAGCTGCAAGACGAAGGTAAATTAAGATATTCCAGATCCCCATTGGAAAGTGTAAATAAACATTTTTTTTTTGTAGAATGGTCTCGCACCACTCCATATGGCAGCTCAAGGCGACCATGTTGATGCGGCCAGAATCCTTTTGTACCACAGAGCCCCAGTTGACGAAGTCACTGTGGATTATCTAACAGCTCTTCACGTAGCAGCTCACTGTGGTCACGTACGAGTGGCTAAGCTACTCCTGGACAGACAAGCGGATGCTAATGCTCGAGCACTAAATGGATTCACACCTCTTCACATTGCTTGCAAGAAAAATAGGATAAAAGTTGTCGAATTGCTGCTGAAACACGGTGCAAGCATTGGAGCGACAACGGAGAGCGGACTAACACCTTTACACGTTGCCAGTTTTATGGGATGCATGAACATCGTTATATATTTGCTTCAGCACGACGCCAATCCAGATGTACCAACTGTTCGTGGCGAAACACCATTGCACCTAGCAGCTAGAGCTAACCAGGTAAGGATGGCTCATTAATCAAAATCAACTAACAGCACTACACAAAAAATCCTAAGCATGGCGCATATGATGAATAAATGTTTGTTTATGTGTTGTGGAAATTGGTATCTATAAGTGTGGTGACAACTTACGGAAGTTTTCAGCTGTTTTGGTATGGTTTCGTCTGTTAGCAATTAGCACACTAACTGAGAAGTATTTCTTCCTTCAAAATTAACAAAAAAATCGCATAAATGTAAACCTAAAGTTTGAAGTATGTCCTTGGTCTATGATCCTTTCTTTGCATGTCGTGGCTGCTGTGATATTTTTTGTCTTAATTTGTCGAAATTTTGTACTGTTTACTATGAAAAATTCGGAAAGTGAACATTCTCGCTGGCAACGATACCTTCTAGACCTGATACATGACTAACCCATGTTTGAACAAGTATATAACCTTAATTGAAAATTACTCTGTTACAAGAAATGATCTTTCTTCCATTTTAGAATGGGTCCTTGTTGAATGGCTTCTAGCTCCCATCGGAAATAGATTATCTGGGATGGAAGTTAAACTTCCATATAGAACAAAGAAATTTTATTGCAAATTTGAATTTTTTGGAATTCTATTCCATTCGTCCACTAAAAATTTGGTCTCATTATTAGGAGGCCAAAATGTGTATTATAAAAGCAAAATGTTTACAAATTCGGATTACTTGGGACAAATGGGAAACTTTTGCCGCAAGCTTTTTAAAAAATACCTGGAATTATTTTTAAATGAAAACTGGAATATGTTTAACTAGATCACCAGATAATCTTTATTAAAAGGAGATGAAAATATGTTAGAAAGAATCAAATTATTACCGTTATAACATATTATTACATAATTAATACATTATCATTATTATTATTAACACTCATATTAACTAATAAGAGCTGCTCTTTCCAATATAACTCCAACTTACGTATCAAAAATTATTATTTCCCCAATCTTTTCAGAATTGCATCTGTTATTCCGATACATAAAAAAGCTATAACTTTTAGTTCAAATAGCTAAACAACTATAGATCGATTAGCATATTCCCTGATGTGTCATTCTGCTGTAAAATCTTCGAATCGCTCGGAAAAAATCAATGAGTCTATTATTTTAATTCAAACAAACTGTTTAACCCCCAACATTTTGAATTTAGGGCGGGTGATTGATTCCTATGAAAGCTTGGAATATTGTGAAATGCCCCTTTTGGGTCTCACTAAAGCATACGATTGTTTCACACAGCATCCTATCCGAAAACTGTACAGGGTATTCCAAGAAACAAGCTCTCCATTGCTAGCCTTTTTGACAAAAACCTAAAATATTTATTACATTCGGTTTTCTACAATATTTTTTGCAGTAAAACAAAAACATCATTAGATAACCAAAGTAATAAATAGACGTGAGTCAGTAAGTAATATGTCAATGTTGACAATCTATATCGTATGTTGAAAACGACTTTTGTGATTAATTAACAATGCGATATTTAACGAAGTCGAAGTTGCGAATCTTTTTAACCAGAATCATCCTTAGTTGCCGAAAATAGCACAAGGAACTGTGTCCAAAATTGCGCAATTCAGAAAACTTGAACATTTAAAAAGGAAGCCTACTTTCGTAGACGATGATATAAAGATAAATATTTTATTAAATGTACAAGAGAATCAAACGTAAGTTCACGTCAAATTGCCCTGGAAAATAACGTCTGTAATAGTTAACTGTTTTGAAGTGCTTCCATGATGCAAAACTTTATCCATACTAAATGATGTTTAACCAGGAACTAATACAAGACGATCCAGACCGTAGACTGCAGTTCTGCGAAGAAATGATGCAGAAGCTGGACAGAAATGAGGTAGCTCTTGACAATATTCTTTTTTCTGATGAATCAACTTTCACGTTGAACGGGGAAGTAAATCAGCAGAACTGTAGATATTGGCCAGAACAGAATCTTCATTGAATGCGTGAGACACACCCAATATCCTGAAAAAGCAAATGTTTTGGCAGAGGTTATCGGCAACCATATAATCGGACCAATTTTTATTCAAGGAAATTTAACAGCTGAAAAATATTTAAATTTACTTAGGGACGAAGTTGTTCCTGCCAGATGCCATAGATCCGACCTTACCAAATGGAAATGTTTGGCTTCAACAAAACGGGGCAACGCCCCACTACGTTAACATTTTAGATTTCTTTCTGTGGGGTTATATCAAGACCAAAGTGTATGCAACAAAGAATATAGAGAATCTCAAAGATAGAATACGCACAAAAATAGACAATGTTCCACCAAAATTTTTAGAGAAAGGTAGACAGACATTTTACTACAGACTAGGTTTTTGTCAAGAGGCCAATGGAGAACATTTTGAAAATTTAATACGGTAAAGCACACAACGAGTAGCGCTGTAGGAAAACATTTTTTTGTTTCAAAATTGTTCATTTTACCTATACTTTTGTGTTTTTATTAAATCTCTTTGAAACCATTACCTTTATTATTTAAACCCAAGTGTTGTAGGTTGTTGAAATCAGATGATCAAGTAGAATCCAAAAATACAAAATATACAGGGTTTTCCATTTAAAAAAATTACCAAACTATTACTGCTAATACATGGATTAGTCTGTATATTGAAATTTTAATTCAAAAGACGTACATTTGAAAATAAAAATCGACGTGTCCGAGCATTTTCCACAATTTTCTAAAATATCGCCAAAAATCATTTTATTCCATAAGTGGTATCCTCACTGTATACGGGTGTTGCCGAATTCGACCGACAAATTCATAGGGGTGGTAGTAGGCATCAAGGGAATTAAAAATTACCATAGAACATGGGGTCGCAAACCACGTTCAGTCGGTGAGAATCGCAACAATAAACGTCGAGAGGACAGTGCGCCTGACGCCTGGCCCGCACGCTCCCCGCACCTCAATCCCAAGGGATCGAAGTCCGGGGAGCCCCAAAAGAAGAAATCCAAGGATTTCTTTTGGCCCTTTTTGTTCCACCCTTCACAACTATTTTTGCGATTTTCTCCCACTAAACGCGGTTTGTGACCCCATGTTCAATGGCAATTTTTCATCCTCTTGATGCCCACTATCACCCCTCTGAATTTGTCGGTCGAATTCGGCAACACCCTGTACTTCTTCGATAAATTATTTCTCTTGCCAAGTAATTTTTATTGTTCTTATTCATACATCTTGTTATAGTTTGTATTTTTGTTGAATTTTGTTACTTTCTGACTTGAAATATGAGTTTTACCAAAGATAAGATATGCTGGAGGCATACGTATGCTGGAGGCATACGTTTGCACTCATAAAAATGGCGCTGCTGCTTTAGACCTTTATGGTTCCAAGTATCCATGGCAGAGACCACCACACAGAATATATTTTCAACCATTGGTAAGGAAGCTAAGAAAATGCGACAATCCATTCAAAAGCCTAGAAAACAGAAAGTATTATTAACCAGGAAATAGAAACAGCCATACATACTTTGAAGTCAATCCACGAAATTCCATAAAAGGTTGTTTTGTTAAATACAATATTAGTAAGACTACTATGCCTCTACTTTAGCATCACACTCAGGATCAGGAAAGAAAAATAACGTTTTGCAATTCGTATTTAAATTATTGTGCTAATTTATTCGTATAAAGATTTTCTTTGGAGGGATTTTAGCTGGAAGTGACATAACCGGACCTTATTTTTATGAAGGAATGCTAACATTTATTAGCTAATTTAAATTTAGAAATCAGAAGAAGAAAACACTTTCAACATGATGGCGCCAAGGTCGTCAACATCCAAGGTTGTCAATTTAATTCTCCTGAAGAACTAAAAAATAATAAATGGATACTCGAATTCAAACGGTAGAGAGGAAGCTCAAAAATGTGTCGAGGTCAACGGTGACAGTTTCGAACACTTATTGTAGTATGTTTTTACTTTCTCTCATAAAGAGAAAGTAATGCATTCGGTCCAAATTTTTGATGGTGAGATTTTGGCATATTTGGACGAACTATACCATTTTAGGCCATTGGTCTGCCCATCCGTCCGTCTATCCGTCTACCCGTCTGTCCATCTGTTCGTCACACTTCTACCATTTCTAATCATTTTAGGTAAAAAAGTTTCAAGCAAAAGCTTGCAAAAGTTTGAAGTATTTTCATATATACAACCTGTAACACCCTGTATATTATTACATTTTTTGGGTTCCTTATGGAATTTATGTTCTATCTTATTGGACATTTTTTACACCAAAATGATTATTTTATATTTAATTAGCTTAACATAGCGGGCCGGCAATGCGAATCTTAGCCCTCATAGTCTATTTCAGCAAAAAAATCGAATGAAAGTTACAGTACTTACAGTAGTCCTCCCATAACGCAACGTTATTTTCATATATACAGGTGTCACATTTCTTCCCATACCCTGTATATTTTTAAATTTTGTTATTTTTAAACATTTTTAAATTCCTTGTGAATTTATGGTCGATTTTATTCAACATACCAAAGTCGCACCATTTAGAACCCGTTTGGACATTTATTTTTTGCAAAAAAATACATTTGAAACAATGAAACTTTTGTTTGAAACTTTTTTTCCTAAAATAGATCAGGGGGTTAGGTGGGAGGAAGAAAAGAAAAAGAGAAAGAAACACCCACTCAGTTTTAGATGAATACACTTTTTTAATTATTCTAATTATTAATTAGTTTAATTATTTAATTTAATTAAGTCAGGCATTAATTTTCTTACATCAATTGCAATTATGAATAGAACATACGTCTAGAACTACCAACGTACCTTCGGATAGTTAAGTTTATCTAACAAACTGTTTATATTAAATTATAAAAAAGTTATTTCAGATGGTCACTTCAACAGCATATCCGCCTTATTTGGATTTTTGTCACAGCATTTTCAAATAGTAGATTCCTTTCATTCGAAAAAATACTGGGTGTTCTATTTAAAAAACAAAACATTTAGAATACATATATGGAGTGAGCAGGTATAATAACGAAACTTTACCTATTTAACCATATTTTTAGTTTTTGTTATCAGATTGTGATTTTAATCAGGAGTTGCTAGCGATCTAATTAAACATTGTTAATGTCATTTGAAAATAATCGCAAACATTTTAAGAACAAACGTTTGGAATAAAATGTTGTCATTTTTTCTAAATAATTCGGATCTACAATAAAAATACCATTGCATACCTACATTTTCAGGAAAAATATTTCAGGCAAAAATTTCTCACTTTTTTTCAAGTAATCCATTTGAAAAATTCAACTTCGTTCTGAATCTTTCATAAGAACTAGAAGTTGAAAATATCATTTGGATTAGTTTTTCTCGGATTTTCCGGAACTTACTGCAAGAATGTCACATTGCAACTTATAACGCAATAGGCATACAATTGTAGAATGGTTATTCTTCTTCCAGTTCATGTGGCTTCCACTTCGTGTTGAGTTATTATGGAATATTGGGAAAATATTCATATAAATCCTTCATGTAGGTGGAGGAAAATCTAAAATACCACCGAAATGTTGAAACAAATGAATTAAGGTTGGAATTGTAATTAGGCTATTACACCAAAAAGTAAGAGCCATCTTTATCGATTATATTTTTATAATCAACGGTCAGGAAATCCTTCTCTCCATTATTGCCAATACTTTGCACGTATGCGTCTGCTTCTCATATAATCAAACAAGGGTTTATTTGTGAGAAACGTATTAGGCCAACCGAGCTCGGTTGCTTCTGATTAAATTAAATCTGATTAAATAAGTGACCGATAATACCCTTACTATTTCTTTTTAGAACGATATTATTCGAATACTCTTAAGAAATGGAGCCCAGGTGGACGCTAGAGCGAGAGAACAACAAACTGCTCTGCACATAGCGTCTCGTTTGGGAAACGTAGACATCGTGATGCTCCTACTACAGCATGGAGCCAAAGTCGACACAACAACCAAAGACATGTACACAGCGCTTCATATAGCAGCTAAAGAAGGACAAGATGAGGTAAAATACTTGTTATCCAGGAAATTGCTGGATCATATTCACACTAGCTACTTGATAGAATTAGTATGGATGAGATATAGGGAGTTCTTTATTTAAAAAGATTTGTATATTGCTCAATCTATGTTAAGAAAGTTTGTTGCCAAATTGTACCTAACTACATGTTTGTAGATTTTCCCGTAATGTTCCAAAATTGGATTGTAAATTATCTTCCGATAATAAATTGTTTTTCGAAGTCATCAGGCATTTTCTTTTACAAAATCTGGGAAAATCTACAAACAAATTTTGAAGATTTTGTTGTTGAACATTTTTGTAGATTTTCCTGCTTAATCGAATAGGCGAAGAGCTATCGTGAATCAGAAATTGTTTGGAAGCTATAGTTTTTGCGGGTAGATTATTAATCTCTAAAAATTTAGCAACTCGGGCCACTTAATTTTGATTTAAAAAATAACTTATTAAATCAATTCATTCATATTAATAAACAAATAATTGTTTTGGCCATTAGGCGGTCAGAGATACATTTTCTAAAAATGTAAAATAAAAGCTCAAAATCAAAGAAAATCAGGGATTCTAAATTATGACGTTATTTTAAATTAGACGTTTTTGGTAAAAATTGTAACAAAATGAGTACTTGACAAGGAAATCTGACAATTGTTACACACAACAATAAGAAAAACGTATTTCAGTCTCTATGAAAGTTGTACTTTCTTGGACGATGTTGATAAATTCAGTGCGAAATTCCATTATTTTTTCAAAATCGGCCCATCAGATCGGTCTCTCCATAGATCGCCAGATCTGTCTACTGCATTTTAAACTTGTATATTTTAAAATATACCTCAAAAAGTTCTATAGATTCTTAGTTATGTTGCTACTATTCTTGGAGAATTATTGGCTCAAGAATCAAACTGTGGAGTCACAGTACCATTAGCCACGTTTACAATAGTAGTTGGCCATCTACCTCGCTTGTTGTGATCCAATGTAAAATAATTTGTAAACTTGTGAGGGATGGTTGCAGGCGATGTTATGCGTACATTAAAATATATGCTCCAACATTCTTGGGATTCCCGAAATTGTAGAAAAGATTTCTTCTCTGGAGATGAAAAATCTCTAATATCTAGATGTAATCCCCAGAAAGATTGCCTTCGTACAAGGGGATAGGTCTCCCCGTGAAGACACCTTGAAAACATTATATTCGTATTTAATGACATAAAAGCATGATGCCATTTCATTTGTCAAATATTTCAGTAGAAAATTCCATGGCAATGACAGTTACAAGAGACGTGTATATTTCAAATTAAAGTACCACAATCAAAATAATTTTATATATAAATCTGATGTGTTGCCAAGAAGAAGAGCTGGTTTTAATAAACAACTGCCAAACAAGCTTTTCAAAAATCACCAAGAATTCAAAATCAAAACGGTAAAGTTAACAATTCACTTACTCCTTGTAGGTTGCTGCTGTACTCATTGAAAACGGGGCATCCCTTAATGCTACCACTAAAAAGGGTTTCACTCCTCTGCACTTAGCGGCGAAATATGGACATATGAAGGTGGCAAAACTTCTTTTGCAAAAGGAGGCTCCCGTCGACGCCCAAGGCAAAAATGGAGTCACGCCCTTACACGTAGCATCACACTACGATCACCAAAACGTGGCTCTCTTACTTCTTGATAAGGGTGCATCCCCTCATGCTATTGCCAAAAATGGACACACGCCATTACACATAGCGGCCAAGAAAAATCAAATGGACATCGCTAACACTTTACTCGAGTACGGAGCCAAACCCAACGCTGAAAGTAAAGCAGGCTTCACACCTCTACATTTGAGTGCCCAGGAGGGACACGCGGACATGTCTTCTTTGCTGATTGAACATGAAGCTAACACCAACCATCCCGCGAAAAACGGGCTAACACCTCTTCACTTGTGTGCCCAGGAAGACAGAGTGCCTGTGGCAGAAATACTTGCCAAGAACGGCGCGGAGGTAGATGCTGCGACGAAAGGTGGGTTTACACCCTTGCACATCGCCAGCCATTATGGTCAGACCAATATGGTGAAATTCCTCCTTGCGAACGGTGCGAGTGTCACATCGACGACTTCGCTGGGATACACGCCTCTGCATCAAGCTGCGCAACAAGGTCATACCAACATCGTCAACATCTTGTTAGAAAATTCGGCTCAGCCAAATGCCGTGACTAATGTAAGTATATGTTCTCAAAAAATAGAATTAAAACATAATAAATAATGTGTTCTCTTAGAGCGGACAAACTCCGTTACATATCGCCCAGAAGTTGGGTTACATAAGCGTTATCGAAACATTGAAGATTGTCACAGAAACCACTACTACCACCACAACAACGACCACGATTGAAGAAAAGTACAAAGTCGTCGCTCCCGAAGCTATGCAGGAGACGTTCATGTCGGATTCCGAAGAAGAAGGTGGTGAGTTTGGTTCCTTTTTTACTATCGCTAATTGCTATTGGGCACAAAATGAGTTTTAAAATATGTTTGGAAATAAAATATGCACTAGAAGTTTCGGAATAATTGTTATCCCCTACGAAGATAATATACTTACTAAAGAAATTCTATAAAACATTGTTTGTTATATCATCAAAAATGAAAGTGTTTGTTAATGTTTCAAAATATGTTGGCGAGGCAAATATAAAGCATACATAATCATTAAACATGATTATTACGTTTTGTCCACAAAACAAAACGTAATGATCATATCTGTGGGGATGTTGATTTCTGAAGGGATGGCGAAAAATGATCAGTAATATCAGGATGGTGTTTTGGTTACTGAATTGATACAAGAGAAAAAAACCGGGTTTTTGTGATTTTCTGAATGTTAATAGAATATTATGAAGTATTAGCTTCTTCCTCATACTGGAAAAGTTGGAGAGTCGCATAATCGAGAGTTGATAATTTTCTCATTTTAGCTGTGATGTTAAAATATACTGTTCAGGAACCCATGTTTCGAAATTGTTTTGAATAAACTATGAACTTTATTTGAACTTGACTTTTATGAAAGGTCTAAATTCTGGGTTTAAGATATTTTAAGAAGCTGCTTCTTGATAGGTCTTGAAATAATATAAATGGCTATTCAACAAATAACCAAAGTACATAAATACGTATTCCCTGCAAATTTTGGCTTAATTTAGTACTTTACGTAAACAAGAAAATATGTTATATAAGAAAGCCATCCAGTGGTACCAAAGATACCCCTCGAGCGTGGCTGAGGGGTTTAAAAAGCTTAAATGGGAACTCCCAGTTTCCATTGCAGATTCAGATTCTACGTGAGAACTTCTAGGTTTTGATGGAATAATGTTTTTTTCGATTTCTGATAGATGGCGTTGTGATCGCAAAAATCAAATTTTTAGCGGTTACCTTATAGAAGTACTTTTATGCTAACATGGATCTTTTATGATAATGGCCCAATGTATTGAATTGTAAAATAAAATAAAATTTCATGAAAATAAAATTAACAATGTATAACAATCATTTGTTTAGTGTAAAGATTTAATCATTCTTCTTGAATATTTCCATTTCGAGCGGATCGGACGTGTTTGTAAACCACTACGCGGAATAACGCATGTAATATAATGTAAATAAATTAAACATCACTATTTGGTCTGTTGCTGGTAGTTGGCAAAATGTCTTCGTTTGAGAAAGAAAGAATGGGCATCGTCATCACCATCCAGATCATCCACCCATCGCCAAACCAACTGTTTGTAAAACAGTTGTTCGGTATCAAAACACGGGTTCTGTCAAAGATCGACCGAGATCTGGAAGGTCAAAAAGTGCCACGAACGAGGACAAGAGTTTGTAAGTTTATGCAAGCGCTGCTGAAAACGTCCATACTTCTGTTAAAAAAATTGAACAACAAACTGGCTCAGGCAAATCTGTGCATGAAATATTGATATCAAATAAATTCGATTCCTATTAGATGATATTGCATGAATATACAGGTGTCTTCCGAAGAAACTTTGAGTTTGAATATGGTGGGAAGGGAACTAAAAGATAAAAATTTTCAATAAGCTGGTGGTTCCGGTTATACCGGAAGTTTACAACAGCTTTGTTAATTTAAATGGAATGACCCCCAATTTTTTTTTCTTAATCTATATTTAATTTTCAATAACTTTCGTAATACGTTTGCCAGGCCTAAACTTAATCGTTTTCGAGGTATTGAATTTTTCTAAATATCTTGATAACTCCTTTGGCTTTCCGGTGATCGCCGCGTCTGTGAAGCAACTCTCCGTTGACGTTTCGCCGCTCATTGCAGACGGCATCATCAGAACTAACTGATGAAAGCCAAAGGATATGAACACCGGCCGCGAAAGCCTACAACAACATCTTGATAACTCTATATCCAAATGATACCTTCATTAATTTTTCACCCTAAATATGAATTCAACCAATCTTATTGTAAAGTTACACAAACGTCAAAATTGATAACTGATTGGTAGGCAACAATTCACAACAAATGAATGGATTGTCAAAGGGTCGCTTTTGCAGCAAGAGCTCGAAAAACCTTCAATAATCGGTAAAGGATACATTTTACGTATAGGGAAATAATATAGTGAAATACCGTTTAACGAGGATTTTAATTTTACATTCGATAAGATAAAAACATTTGGCAGGTGCCATTTACGAAAAATCAGTTTTTGTCATTTAAAGTTTTCTTACTTCAAAATTCAATTTTGCAAAGAACGTAAGAATTTTTGTTGCACGTAAGAATGCCCCGCCGGGGATATTTCTGAAAAGTTCAACGTCTCAACTAATGGTTAATGAAGTATGACCATTATCGCGTAAGTCTAATTATGAAAATTCTTCAAAATGTTGCTGCGGTTGCATAATTTTTGCGAAAAATTCAATACCTCGAAAAAGATTAAGTTTAGGCCTGGCAAACGTATTATGAGAGTTGTTGAAAATTGAATGTAGATTAAGAAAAAAAAAAATAATTGGGGACATTCCATTTAAATTAACAAAGTTGTTGTCAACTTCCGGTATAACCTAAACAGCCAGCTTAGTTAAAAATATTTTTATCTTTTAGTTCCACTCCTACCATATTCAAATTCAAATTTTCACCCTACTAGCTTTATCCGTTCCCCATATATTTCTAATAGACGGTCTACGGTAATTTTCTTTTTTGGCATGTTTCTCCGATGAAGCTACATTCAAGCTGGGTGCCGAGATTAATAGACACAATATGTGATATTGGTCCGATGAGAATCCGTATTCAATGAGAGATTCCCATACACAATATCAACAGAAAGTTAATATTTGGGCCGGAATATTGCGCAATCAAATTGTCGGATCGTTTTTCATCGACGCTAATCGACAGGTGCGTCGATTTATTAAACAACCAGCTAATATCGAAAATCCGAAACATTGCTGGAATAGTGTTCGAAAACGTCTGGTTTCAACAGAATGTCAATGTCATTTCGCATTGATTGTACGCAATTTATTAAAAAAACACAATTTTCCCTAGGCGTTGGACGTAGGAGGGGTGCGATGACACCCTCCGTCGTGGGTGCACCCCCCCCCCCCCCACGACGGTGGGAAGGAAAGGGGAATTTTTCAGTTTAGGTTTTATTTTTAAAATATTTAAAATCAGAACTTCAATGAAAAATAGGATTTCCTGCTTTTAATACGAATCTGGCTGCAATTTGCTCGATTACAGCGCAATCTACGACGATTCACACAAAAATTACTCATTTTTACCGTACAATCCGAATCTGAAATAGAAAAAATGGGGGTTCTCATGTAAGATTTTAAAGTTGTCCCTGCTACACTCCCATATGGTGAGGAAGGGGAGTGAAGGTTGGTATCACTGGGTAGCTTTTTTTTTAAATATTGAACATGTATTTTTTTATTTTTAAATCCAAAGTGTATTTCCCGAGTTCGACCGCTTCCAGACTTTTCCGACATCGGTATATGATAGCTCTTTAAATTTAAAATTGAACTTTGAAGTCGCCGCTATAATTTAAAAGCATAAGCAATATAATAATTATAAAACAACACATTACTCAATTTTTTTTAATTTATCATCTTCAAAAATGCACTAAAATATAAAAAATAAATTGTTGCAAACAATGTGTGCACAAACATTTTTTTGTTTGTGTAATACTTATTGGAGGTACATCGAAAAGTTAAATTAGAAAATTAACATTTGACTTTGTGTTGACGGAAGCTTTAAATTAAATATAACAAAATATTAATACATAGTTAATTGAAAATCAAATTCTTTATTGAAGTCGTTCAAAAAGTACTCATATCTCAATAAACATATAGATTCTATAGATATTGTTTACATCAACAAATTTTTTTAAATGGTGTGTTTTATAATTTTTATTTGCCTCTAAACAAAATTTTAAAATTACTAATTTGATTCTGACTTCGAAGTTCAATGCTAAAGTTAAGAAGCTATCATGTTGTAACTAAAACTAAAAAACAGTTTCTTTACAAATTGTTTGCATCAACTAGTTTATGACTTTAAGATTCTCTGTATTAGAGAATTTTCCAATTCCTTATTGAATTTATGGTCGATTTTGCTGTATGTATTGAACGCTTTTTGCAAAAAATGGCATTTGCTAACTGCAGGAATAAAATTGAACTTTGAAGTCGCCGCCAAATCATAATTTAAAATCATAAGCAATATAGCAATTATAAAACAACACACTACTCAATTTTTTTTAATATAACATCTTC
>JAWQRJ010000419.1:0-21492 GCA_033557515.1 Diorygopyx duplodentatus | reverse complement strand
GTGGGGCGTTATGCGTAAAGCATAACGCCCCACTACGTATTGAAAAATTTGGGCGCGGCTTAAGTTACGGTGGGGCACACGCGCATGACAATGACCGTTCCTAAGGTACGGCAATATTTACCAGCACCGTATGCAAACATACCGATAAGCGAAACATTACAATACGCCAAACAAATAATATACAATCATTTTTATAATCGGAACATCACAAATGAGATATTTAATATGTTAAAAATATACGCAGACCAAGACTTTTGTTCTTTCAATAACAGCATTTACAGAATGTCAGACGGATTACGTGTTCTCCCCTAAGTGGAATAATGGGTGATATATATATGAATGAAATAGAAGACAAAATATTGAACGACATAATGTATCATGGTAACAATAAAAATAATATGGAAGAGATACCTTCATGACATATTTATAGTATGGCAGTGAAACAATATAACTCAAGTACATAGCTTCCATGAAAAATTAAACAAAATACACAAGAACCTGAAATTGACAAAAGAATTCGAAAATGAAAACAAATCATTAAATTTCTTACATTTAACAATAACAACAAATGGCAATAAATTGGATTACGAAATTTATATAAAACTCACACAAACACAAGCCATAATATCCTTTGACTCGCATCATCACCTAAACCATAAATTTGCAATCGGATGAAACAGTCATAGAGAACGAAAAGAACATAATTAGACAAATCGCCCTCAATAACAAATTTCCAATATATATGATAAATAACAAGATCAACAAAATGATATATAACCATATATTAAAAACTATTCATACTCTGCTATAACATCTTCCAAATGAAAATCCTACAAAAAAAACTTATAGAGCCTTAACCTATCACGGCCACATTTATCATAAATTACAAAAGATACAACAGAAATACGATCTAGTTACATCATTCAGAACTAATAATACGATTGCAAACTCATTAATTAAATTAACTCCAAGGACAAAATAACCAAACTTAACAAAAGTGGTGTTTATTCTCTTACATGTGACGCATGTAAAGCAACACATATTGGTGAAACAGGACGTGCAGTATCAAAAAGACTAAAAGAACATAAACACAATAAATATTCCGCATTTGGTAACCAGTTGTTAACCAACAACCATAATTTTGACATAAAATCCTACACCAAGATGAAAGGGTTATTTGATGGAATTACTGGAGACGTATTATATAGATAGGCATATAACATGCCATAATAACATCAAATGTTTAAACAAACAATTGCAGCCCGTAACAATACCCATTTATAAGTCACTCCAAAATCCATACAAACTTTAAAGCAAGCTACACTTAGAATTCAGCGCAAAATCCGCAATAAAAATGTCGAATTTGAAACAACAGCAGCCGAACAAATATAAATCACCATAAGATAACATAACACAACATATCTACAATTTAAGAATACTAATTATTGTCCGTAAGTCATATTTAATTGCACAAACTACATATAAGTAATAAATTCATTCACAGAGGAAGGTTATGTATAAAAAAAACTTACGAAACACTCAATTCCACGCGTTTAACAAAAATAAAACAATTCCAATAAAGACGAGTAATAGGTGAGAATCACATGGATAAACATACACATAATTAAACAATACTTTTCAGATCAACCAATATTTAAACACATAAATAATCACACAATTAATAAAAATAATGAAAAATTTTATCTACCACAGTTAAGACAAGTTAGTTTTATATTTTAATAAGTTATGTTTTATAAATTTACACTTTATTTGTAATTATAATTAGCATTCACAATGGAATAGAGAGTGTCAATATTTTTGTAGATAACCCCTGTGGATCGTAATTCAAGATTACCGAAACATGTAGGGTCGGAAATTAAAATAAACAATCAGAGTACATTTTTCATGATCACCAAACAGTTTAATTACGATACTTGATTGAAATGGATCTAATAATGAACAAATTCTATTGTAGAACGTTCATCCTGTTTTATTAGAATAAATTGGATATAATTGATGAGATTTGATGATTTCTTTCATCAGGTGTTTTTGAAGACAAAAATATTGTGTCGGGTATGATTCGAGGATAAGAATTGGAGTTAGGATTTTGTGTACTTTTAAGGATAGTGCTAGGATTGTTGTGGTAATGTGCGGTGAAGTCTTCTGGTGGCCGGAGAGGGAGGATGGTCGGCGGATGAGTACTCTCCCTTTTTACATAGTCAATAGCTGCTTTTGTTCATCCTGTTTCCTCTCTTGAAATATTGGGTTGGCGTAATTATGCACTTTCCCTTTTTTATGTGATATATGACATCTTCCTGTAGTTGTACGAAGATGCTAGAACAGAGCTACACCTGGACTTAACAAAAATAAAAAGTCGCCAAGTCAATTTTTCAATGTTTGCAAGGAGCCCTTGGCTATTTCTACAAGGAAGAAAAGGCTCTTGACAAACACTTCATTTGAATTGTTTCTCATAAGAATTTCTCATAAGAAATGTGAGAAATTCTGCAATGAAGTTTACAAGCACGACCCAAGCCCAAAGTTTTTGCAAAGTTTGCAAAAACTGGCTGTCGTGGAGCATATTATTTATTGCTGCAGGCATTGTTTCGAAGAAATTATAGCCAAAAATTATGCTGCTGTAATTTACGTTAAGATTTTTTAAATTTGTTTTTGAACTTGTATTTTATTATTTGGTTATTTTTTGATATATATTTCCACAAACCAGTGTATTTTAATTTGTTTAGGCCATGTTCTAAAATTTCAAGAAATACAAACAAATATTTCATAATAATTTTGACTCATAGACTGTGTTGAGGAGGGTTAATAATGAACGCATTAACATAAAACTATCGCGCAAAAAGAAACGTGCGATACCATTGCGTGTGAAAATATCTTGAGAAATGTTTACAAATTAACGAAGCACCTATTTTGCTTGGTAATTTGAGTTGGTACACAAAGGCCATACACAAGACCTCAGAACCACCACAACCTATCTATCTTTAAAAGTTAGTCTATGTCTTTGAAAGTTTTCAAACTACTCTTGCCACAGATTGTTTGTGATAAGAGTTGTTTGTTGTTTTAGAACTATAAACGTGATTTATTTATGCTTCCTACATAAATAATATTTTATATAAAAGAGAGAGAAAGATTATTGCCGTACGAGAAAGCCATCGTATAACACGCGATTGTCGCAGCGGGGAATCCCCGCGAAAACGGTTCGTTCCCGCGAATCAACCACGTACGAATGAACGAACGACAACCGCGGTTCATCCGACCGTCCGTCCTCCGAGATCGGGGTCAGTACAGTAGTAGCGACGATATCTCGAGCCCCCGTCTGACGTGTACCGCACCCAACCACACCACCACCACCACCCCCGACGTCCGGCGCGGCCCCGTCTCTCAGCCCCAAGTCTGTGTTGCAGGCGTGGTGCTCTTCTCCAGTACGGTGTACTTCGCGGAGGCCGGTAGCGAGCAGTCCTTCTTCAAGTCGATCCCGGACGCGTTCTGGTGGGCGGTGGTCACGATGACCACGGTCGGCTACGGCGACATGAGGTACAGTGCCGACTCGACACTCACCCCTCCTCCTCCTTGCAGGTGTCGTGCTGTTCTCGAGTGCCGTCTACTTCGCCGAGGCGGGCTCCGAGAACTCCTTCTTCAAGTCGATCCCAGACGCGTTCTGGTGGGCAGTGGTCACCATGACGACCGTGGGCTACGGCGACATGACGTATGATGTACACACCTAATTCAGATTTAGTTGCCACCACCGTAGCGTACACTTAGTGCGGCGACCACAAGAAAATTCTTTGCTCCGGGGACGCGTCCATACTCTACTACTACTACTACTACTCCAATTACCAACCCTCTACTACGACTATTATTACATTATTATTATCCGTTTTCCGTTGTACGCTAATCGGCTCAACTATCACATCATCATGTTGGTACAGATCACCTAATTATTGGTTCATCTATTACAATACGTCTGGGTAAAGAAAGGAATGCCTAGAAAGCTACAAATCCTTGAATCCAATGTTATGTCTAAAAATGTTGATGGTTGATTCAATACTATTTATTGCTCTATCTGTTTGGGGTCAATACTTATAAAATCGCCCAATTGCATAACTGTAATTTTCTTTTAATTGCAATTATTGTTGGTGAATTCTTAATTTTTCTAGGAAAAGTTACACTTAAAAAATTGGGTGGTCTGAAAAGTCCTTTGCCATACATAAAATGTCGATAGAACACACAGGACGTTCAAAAAGAATCGAAAAAAATATTTCACTAGTGAGAATAAACTTATGTCTAAAATGAAAATGTAAAAGGAATTTTATACTAATGTTGACACTATGCCAATATTAACACAACGTCAAGTCGACCTGGTATATGTAGTTCCCAAACCACCGTTTTATTTATTTTGCTGAATTTATTCTAAACGGAATAATATATCCAAAAGATTTTTTATTTACAATCTTAATCGGAAAGTAGAAAAGTAAAAAAATGAGTTGGGTACTCTTCCGCTGGACTTTTCCATATTGCTTTCCATCCCCTTCTGCCCTTTGTGGCTTGGTTCACTTCATCCCAAACCTCTATTAACTACTGCTTTTCTGACTCCTTCTAACTAAATGTTCTTGTTGGACATCCTCTACTTTTCCTTTTGGAGTGTTCTTTTGATATGCCCATATCATCGCAGTTGTCCTTTTTTTCAATCTTCTCTTCTACAGATTTTACCTTCAGCTTATGTCTTTATGCGGTGTTTTTTATTTTGTCCACTATGTATCTGCCCTATATTCCTCTTAAGAACCTCATTGCCATAGCTGCTATGTTCTTCCCCTGTATTTGCGCCATTTTCTACATTTCCGATCCATAGAAGACGGTTGCCATATGACGGTTGCCAATTTCTTGACTACTCGCAGTGTTGTGTCCTTTGGGATGTCTTTCTTTCCTATAAAGTTATGTTTCATGACGTCAATAGTTGTATAGGAAAGCCTCCTGCTGTTATTCTCTCCTGTACGTCTTCTTCTATTCTGTCTATTCTCCCATCTTCTTCTATCATTGAACTCATATATTTGATGATCTCAGAATGTATCTCTGTCTCACTCTTGAAGTTGTTGAATGTTCGATTTTTCTTGTTTTACTCTTACATAGTTCGTCTTCTTATATAGACACTGCATCCCTTTAAGATCGTGACACTCCTCTATTTCTTAGAGTTCTCCATATGTTCAATCTGTTGATTCTGTGAAAACCCTTTGACAGAATCAACCGAATCGCGGACCTTGTCCACAAAGCACAAATGTACATGTCTCATTTCTATTACGGCGTTTTCCCCTATTTGTCTCATTATAAAAACTGCGTCATTTAGCTCTCTGTTCGGTCTAAATAAATTCTGCTCTCAATCTGTGGTGAATACTACTTGCGTTCAATTATTGAGTTCTTTACTCTTCCCTTTCTTAAAAATTGGGGTTATAATGCCCATTTGCCAATCTTCTGGAGCTGTTGCTTTCATTACTAGATTCACTATATGTTCCAATTCCTGGAGTGCTACGTCTGGCATAGCTTTCAACATGTCTCCTGTGATTTTATAATGTCTGGGAGCTTGGCTTCACTTCTGGTTCTTGTGTAAGCTGTTTTCATCTTTTCTCCAAAGTCCTTCCACGCTTTCCCTTTCTCCTCTCTTATAACCCTTTTGACTTGCTTTCTTTGACCATTTGAATTTCTTTTCTTTAACGATCACTTTATCAATAGATCTACCGATGATTAATTGATGAATTGAAGAATTGACAAAAATGTGCACCTCACTTCATTTATGTTATTTGGCTACCTTCGATAATAATGTACTTTGCTTTAATTTCTACAAGCACTTCTGAACTCCCACTGACTTCCACTTATTTCCAATTTTTTTTTCTTGTAGTATTTTTCAATATCTATTAAATAAATGGTAGTTTACTAAAGCATCCTATGTGTTATACTGATATTCCACCTACAGCCCAGTGCTTTTGAGACCATCAAAAGCTTTTCATAAACATATTTTTTCTTCGAAAAAAGAAAAATAAGGAAATTTATAGGTGTAGATCCATTCAAAAACGCACTATGCAGGGGCCGGCATGATGAGCGTTCATTAGAAAGATATGGGGAACGGATAAACCTAGAAGTTTGAAAATTTGGGATTATTGGTTTCTGGGCACGGCAGTCTTAACTAAAATATTTTCAACTTTTGATCACTTCCGGTTATACCGGAAGTGGTACTCATCTTGCTTATTTCTAATGGAACATCCTGTATTTTATTGCCTTTTTGAATTCTACGTTAAAATTTAAAGCAACTTTGTGTTACATTCCTTATACTGAATATTAACAGTTCCTGAGATATCTCAGTTTAAACAAAAAAGTGACAGTTACATTGCTCTTTTAAATGATGTGTAAAACAATTAGTACTGCAAATAAGGGAAATTTATTTGACCACGTTAAATAGATGGAAAACCTTTATTGGAAAGTTTGTTGATTTTTTAAAAATATTTTACAAGTTCAATGTTCAAAATATTTATTTAAATACGACGTTAAAAAAAAGTCATATTTTTTAATGAAAACCTTATTATTTCTATACATTTTTGAATTTTTCTGAACAAATGATATTAACTTTCTGTAGAATATCCTATACCTAAAATGCTTTGTTATTGGGATAAATCAGTTTAAAGAAAATGTATCAAAATAAGCAATTTTAATTAATAATTTTAAATTTAAAGCGACTTAAACGCTGCCATTTTGCCCCAAACACAAAGTAATTCTTCTGAGAAGGCATCTGTTTGTTGACAAAGTGATGGAGTTGCCTCTAATATTATTAAAATCAGCGCGGACTCCAAACTGCATACCATTCTTGGTTGTAACAGGATCTGCATACACAGTATTTTTAATGTAGCCCCAAACATAGAAGTCCAAAGGTGTTAAATCAGGCAAACAAGGTGGGTACTTATATGGACCATTATTAGCGATCCACCTATCTTGTAAACATATCATCTAATACAGATGAAACGGTCATTATCCTATGGTGAGGAGCACCATCCATTTGATAAAACGCACTGTGAATCTCTTCTTGAATGTTGCAATGCTTCTCCCACAACATTTCTTAATATGTCTACATACCCCTCCGAATTTAAGTTTTGATCATAAACAATACACAACATTTTTCCGTCTTTTATGCCACAAAATACATTAAAACTCCAAGAATCTTGGAAATTGCGTTTTCGAACAACTCTCTTATTTTCTGAAGCCCAAAAATGACTATTATGCCTGTTATAAATGCCATTTCTACAAAATTTTGCCTCTTTAGTCCATATCACATTCTTAGTAAAATTATTCCCAAATTCCACTCGAGTAGATAAATCTTCATCCTTCAAATTTTGTACTTGATGATATTTGAATGGTTTCCATTTGTGTTTTACTAAAAGTCTATGTATTGTTCGTGTTGAAAGTCTAAGAGCAATTTTTGCATCTTTAAGTGAATTATTGCGATATGCAAGTATGCAAAGACCAAAATTTGTGTATCCTCGTCATCAAAGTAATGGCTTGTTTTTGAAACTTTTGGCAAAAAGGAACCATATTCCTTGCAATTTCTTAGAAGTCCACGCAATATGCCTTTTTGGTTGGATTTGGATATCTTTCAAAATATACACGACACGTTCTTTCAATTATTCTGTTACGTTCTCCATAAATGATTAGTAAATTTAAGAAATCTTCATTAGAGAATTCTAATCGCGACATTTTACAACAAAAGCTAATTTATTTTAATAACAATAATGATACACGTACACAGAGTAAGTCTAACTGTTAGATAGACTTACATTGAATTGGCTGTTTCAAAGCACTCCAAATTAGCAATTTGGAATTAATAATAACTACTTATACAGATACATTTTCTTTAAACTGATTTATCCCAATAACAAAGCATTTTAGCTATAGGATATTCTACAGAAAGTTAATACCATTTGTTTAGAAGAATACAAAAATGTACATACATAATAAGGTTATCGTTTAAAAAAATGACTTTTGCTATTTTTTTAACGTCGTATTTAAATAAATATTTTGAACACCCTGTAAAATATTTAAAAAAATTCAACAAACTTTCCAATAAAGGTTTGCCGTCTTTTTAACGTGGCCAAATAAATTTCCTTTATTTGCAGTACTTATTGCTTTACACGTCATTTAAAAAGCAATGTAACTGTCACTTTTTTTGTTAAAACTGACATATCTTAGGAACTGTTAATATTCAGTATTCATGTAACACAAAGTTGCTTTAAATTTTAATATAGAATTCAAAAATGCAATAAAATACAGGGTTAAAAAGTTGAGTACCACTTCCGGTATAACCGGAAGTGATCAAAAATTGAAAATATTTTAGTTAAGACTCCCGTATCCAAAAACCAATGATCCCAAATTTTCAAATTGCTTTATCAGTTCCCCATATCTTTCTAATGAACATTGCATAAGCTAACTTAATTATTTGAATTAAACACTATATTTTATAAGGTATGGCAAATTTAGGAATACAATGAAATTCGCATAGTTTCCAAGTTATTTGTGATTTTGTATCAAAATTGTCGATTATGGTGCTTCCAATTATTTGAAATAACTCCTGAACTAATATAGTGAAATGCAAACCACATTGCAGAAATTCGTTAAATATTTCATCATAGTTAATTCTTCTAATTGAATAATAAAGCATGCAGATGTGACTACAAAAAAAAATACAAAATGTACATATATTATGTAAATAACACAAAAATATTAAAATTAAATAAGTTAATGTATTTTTACCGTCCACAACTCGACGCCACTTAATAATCTCGAACGTGTTTATAATATAATATATTCAAAGTAGAAATTTTAGCCTTCTCTTTCATAATATTATGTAAAGTTGGGCGTTTGTTCTTTGAATATCTTCAGTGCTATTTGTATAGCAACATTTATTGTCGAATGATTCAATACGATCCAGAAAACCAGGCGACCTGTGTAATAGAAGCTAATTTTGTATGTTGAATGTTCACAGACATTTTGAATTTGTTGACCATGTGTATTATTTACATGGTCTTTCATTTTGTTGAAAAGGTGGACATGACTTTTATGTAAAGAAATTGATTCATACAATTTCAAGTGCATGTGGTGGGTTAAGTCACATATTGATACAAAGGTCTTTTTTAATATGTCATTACTAGTATATTATACAACGATCATCTAATGATAGCCATTTAGACACGAGTATGAGATTTTGCTGATATTCGTGTCGTAATGAATACGAGTGTCTTAATGGCAATTAAATGAGGGTTGTAAATATATTAATCATAAGTTAGAACTAAATTATAAATAAAACATAAAAATGTCAAAAAGTCTGAAAGATTTGTTTTGATGGATAATTACATTATGGATGCTACTACAGTTATTAAAATGCTATCACGGTACTGCTCACAGTTTTGTAATAGTATCGGTGGATGTCATTGTTGATGTTGATGGAATAATATTTACTGAATTGACTCTGCAATGTAATTTTCGGCCACTGCTGTGGATCTCCATACCTTTGTAGTGAGGCTATGTCACCACCAGTATCAATTAATATTGTGGCAGAACTGCGACGAAAGCAGTGTCCGGTCTATAAACTAGGATTTGGAAGATTTAAGTGGGCAGCCATTTCTTCCCACATTTCCAAATTTGTTGATTCCTAAATTGTGTACAGTGCATTTTCCATTTACGCAATTGATAAAAAAGATGAGGTTATACAATTTTGTGGACGATGTAATTCTTGCAAATATGATATTTTTGTTATACTGTGAATTTTTGTGTTATATTTGTTTTTATATCTTTAATTGTGACTAAATCGTGTAGATTCAAAATCATTTACGTCTTTGAACTCCAACTTGTGTATGTCTCATGTCTTCTACAAGCTTACAAAATACCAAACGTAAATGCCACCTTTGGCAATAAATATTTAACATCTGGCTTCCCCAAATAAATTACTTTATTCCATCTGTAGAAAATGCGTTAGCCTTCTTGGGTTGGTAGTTTTCAGACAATCAAGTGGGCCATATTTTATCTACGAAAATTTCTATGGCGCCATTTATAAAAATATTTTCATAACGAATTGGACAAGTCGTAACGGAGTATTAGCGCATAATAGTATCTACAATTTAGAACAATCTTTTGAGCCAAAAGATAACTCTTTTTGTCCCTTATTTAGGATATATTATATTATTTGTTCACATATATCACTCCTAACGATAGTATTTTCGTGCTTAACATAATGGTGAAAAGTTTCTTATTTAATTCAGATTTCAATTTTATTGGGGCGCCACAATTTTCTTATAAAATTTGTTACAAAATATTAAATAATTCGGAAACAGTGTTTGATGATTATGGAAAACAATAACTATTGAAATATGGGTTTTTTACCCAGATTAGCACTGTGGTTAGGCTATAAAATGTTGGTTAGTTAGGGATTAGATTTCTCAAGGTGTATAAAAAGTGTTTCCCCAAGATTATTCAGTTACTTTCCAAAATCAGCAATGATTAGCTTGACTTACCAACCAATGTGCAAAAGAAAACTAGAGGTATTTTAAATTGGGCTATTTGATATGAATTGATTCTTAATATTTATCGGTAACAAATTAATACAAAATATGGCAGAGGTACACACGTTTAAAACGAATATATTTAAATGAAGTTAACTTATAATTGCTATACAGCGTGTCCCAGAACTTCGTGTACAAACTTGAAGGGGAGCTAGAGAACATCGTTAGGAACCATAATTACGTAGGAAAGCATGGGCGGAAATCGATAGGTGGCGCTGTACGTGAGCTCTCAAGGTCGTCACCGGTGCCGCTGCCACTGGAACGTCTCGATTAACTGTAGGGCGAAGCCTTACATTCCTTTAATCTTCAGAGAGTTCAATTACTGCAGCCGGATGATCACCCATGACGTGTCGCGTTTGCACAGTGGTTTCCTCTCCAAAGTGCGACAGACCCGCAATTTTTCAGTTCTGTTATGTTCAGTGATGAAGCAACCTTTTCACGTGAAGGGGTGTTCGACGCGCACATGTGGGCCTTAGACAACCCACACGGAACCCAACAAAGATTCACTGTTACGCTTTAATGTGGCCTTACTACAGCTTTGTGTTTCTTTATCACGTGAGGGTGCCGTTTCCGCCCAGGCTTTCCTATGTAATTCTAGTTAACGATGTTCTCTACCTCCCCTCCAAGTTTGTACACGAAGTTCTGGGACACCCTGTATACACTATGTCGGTGGATCATTTTTGGATAATTGTGACATATTATTAACATTATTAGAAACTTGACAATACAAGAATCGAGAAAAAAATAGAAAACAAAAGAGAATGCAAATCTGAAATTTTTAAACACAATTTTGTTTTTGCCTATTTCTTGTTACTATCGGCTGAGGAAAGGTTTGTAGGACCATTTAACTAAATTAATTTGAATCTCTTGAATTGATGTTCTGGTTGTTTCATAATGAATCTTTTAAATCAGAAAGAATCTTATGGTCACTCTGCAATGTAGAGAATTTCATTGTACGAACGCGCCAGGTTTATAATTTCATTTCACTCATGATCGATACTTATTTTTGATACACTCTATATATCAGAGTACGAATTAATGAAAAGCGATAGCGTTCAGTGAAAATAATAAAGTTTAATAATATTTTACGGCATCTGCGTACACCACCAGCTATCTTGGAAACGCGAATGTGATAGCGTTCCTTTATTAGAATTTCATCGCACCTATTAAAGTGCATGCTTTCATAAAACGAAATTGCTCGTCAGGGGTGATGAGTTTACAGCAGTGACTGTTAACCTTTACTGCCATAAGATTGGCTGTAACTCATTGCGATTCTTTTTCATACAGCTGGGCGCGGCACTCGCGATTTTTTATCTCCACTGCTACTGTTACGAATGATAAATCGTAATCCCCAGAAATTAATGGTGAATTTGCTAGAAAAAAAACAATATTTATCAGTACTACTAGTTTTCCTTCATTCATCAGTGCCGAGGTCGTGAAAACATGAAGTCTACATTACTCATTTTCTTTAATTTAAAATATCCAAAGGTGAACTACATAGTATACCCCAGTTTGTACCTGACGTAAAGTAATCTGCCAAATGAGATTAGTTTAGATATAAACCATGACTTACAGTTGCGTTGGAATATTGACGATGTAATGGTAGACAATATTTCATTTTTTTGTTTGTTTTATATTCGTTTGCAGCTATCATTTTGTGTTTGGGTATTTTTGCTCCTCAGAACGGATAATAGTAGGTGCTTATTGTTACTATGTTGTACAAACATTTTAATTCTGTTGCTCCTTTTTCTTCTACCAAAATGACTGGGAGAAACAAGATTGTTGAAGGAACAAGATTGGTGAAGGGACACCTGTCAAACTAACAGAACATAATGACATTCTTGTTCCACCCGAATGGATAAAACAAAACTTGGCCGCTAAAGTTTCTTCTTTTTTCTTCTACTGAAATGGGACCAACAAAGCGCGACTATTAAGAATTTTGCGACGTTCGTCAAGATTTTCTACTTTGGCAGCCTTCCACAGTTTTCAGCTATGTTAGAGTTGTTAACTCTGATGATTGGCCTTGATTACAGTCGAATAAAACCATTATATGTATAATATCAAACTTCAGGCCTGGTTCCCACTAAAAAGTCTTCAGCATGACCAGACTGACCTTGTGATAGGAGATACAATTATTGTGATTAGATTATGATTATTGGAATTAGTTTTCTACAACAAACTATGCGCCTACAATTTTTGTTTGAAGAAGTTGATAAGACGAAGAAGGTCTCCAGTTTTTCCAGGATGACTATGTGTGCATGTGTCTAATCTTGTTTTGCACGACCTATTTATTCACTTGAAAGTTGTTAAGTCTCTTAGGAAAGCTGTACAGTTGCGAAACACCCGCACACGTATCGCCTATATTCTTCAGTAATTAGTCAGTCACTGTAAGGAATTTATGTAAGGCGTATCAATAACATATTGGTGGGGGTGGGGGTCCACACGTTATACTTGCAACCGATGTTGATATTCATTCCACTCACTGTTCACTTGCTGTGATGTAGAATTGATTGTTTGTTGAACTGCACAATGTATCATTAACAACATACGACTATAGTAAAGATACAGCAGGTCGACGTGTTAATTTTTTCCTGATTAACCAGTCTGTTCTGACTGTTCGAACTACATTGAATAACATTCATCATTTCGTTCTGTGCAGCAAACAACATTGTTCTGCACAAGCTGTTACCGGGGTGATGTAGCAAATCGACTTCTCTCAGGGGAAATAATTGTAAATGAGACATTTGTAGAGGCTAGTGAGCTTCTTAAAATCTCAAATCATACAGCAGACCATACACATATTTTAACAATAAACAAATGCAAATGCTACAAGGTCGAAAAAACTTTGTGGAAATATGGTTCCAGCAAGACTCAGTTCAGGATTTTTTTAGCACATATTTGCCTGGAGAGCTTATTTCCCCTCCAGGAGGGTAACACACAAAAGGGTAACATACGTTGGCTGCCAAAATACGTTTGCCCACCAATTGATTTGGTTCCTGATTATATACACCGTGTCCAAAAAGTCTTAGTCCGGGTTAATATCTCAGGAGTTTGTGGAGATAAGGATCCCAACCTTTGGGGACTGTATACGAAAAAACCTTCATTTTTGCATAATTTACATTTTCCTTGTCCCTTGTGTGTGGCGCCAGGGAGTTGAACAAACCTAGTTTGAAAAGTCTTGAAAAAGTACAAATCATCGCGTAAACCAGCAGAACAGATATTGATCTATTTTCAAATAGATCAACATCTAGGTTTCAGGATTTAGGGATTGATATCAGAGAACGGTAGGCGGTGTAAACAAAGTACGTTGAGTAGTGTCATGTTGTTGATATTTTCAAGGCTACAGGTCTTTAAAAAAATATCCTGAAAACCTTAGATCTCCAGCAATACCCGTTTTCAAATAAAGCAAAATTAACGTGGTTTCATGATTTAACGACTAAAGTTGTAGCCTACTACAAAGTACGCTGAAAATTGCACCTAGTGTATTAGGTTTGGTAATGTACACCTTCTTCTACAACCCCAAAGAAAAAAATCGAGTGGATGAGGTCTGCAGATCGCGGTGGCCACTCAATCGAACCACGACTGGATAGGACCAGTCTCTGACTGGTAAAAAAGTGAGCTGCCGCTGCATACTGTTCAAAGATGGAATCATAGGGTTCATTATCTTCCACAATTGCGAGTACAGTAGCATGTTGAAAAAGTAGCATGCAATAAAAAATGGACCAATAATTTTATTTCCCATAATCCCATCCCATGGATTAAGCTTTTTAGGATGTTGGGTATGGGCTTCTTCTAATGGGGATTTTCATCTGCCCAAAAATGACAATGTGTTTTGGTTAACTGGACCGTTCAGAAAAAAACTGGCTTCAGTACTAAAACATATCGGTTTCACATTATTTGGCTGCCTAACTATTGATTTACCAACTCCTATTTCTTGAGCAACAGTTCGTATTGATTAGATTGGTTGAACAATCTATGCTTCTTAGAAGTTTGAAACTTCTTGACGATGAACTTGAAGTTCTTGAAACTTGAAGTTCTTGAACTTCTCAGTTTTTATGGCAGAACGATCATATCGAGGTACATCTTTTACACTAAGATCTGGTTGCATAAAGCGTTGTTAAGTACGTCGTCAAGTTAACAACGTTGTTGAGCAATCTGATTGCAGAATTCAAATCTATAAATTGAACATCCTCTAATCCGATTGGCTAACCACGTTGTTTACTTGAGCGCGAACTTAACAACGCATTATGCAACAAGGCTTTAATGTTGTTGTAAATTTGGAAACAACACTTCTCACGTAGCTGTGAGAAATTGGTGTTCTATCTGGGAAAGCGTTGTTGAATAACCCGGCAGTTTCCCGGTAGTTTCGACGAGATTATACATAAAAAAAAAATCTCGATCTTTTCTTCATTTGGGCGAACCATGTTTAAAAAAACTACACGACAATAGTACGAATTACTAAATTCCCTAACTTTGGCCCAAATTTCTCTGTTTCATGGCATGGTCAGCATCTCCATCCTCTTATTTTATTAAAAAAATTAATATCTTGTTAATTTTTTGTTTGCTAAGAACATCTGGAACACACCATTATCATAAATTTGTCGACATTGAAATTTTTTTTACCAAAGTTTAGGTGGGCTAAATTTTACCACAATATCGTTCCATTCATACATTATCGAATCCAGTAGCTGTGGCCAACGCCAACACTTTAACGCCTTTTCCATGCAGTCGACACAGTCGACAACACAACCCTCCTTTGATTTCAAAGTAATCCTTCCGGGATAGAGATTGCCATTAAACAGCACAAGTACAAGATTTCCAACGTCACAGTCATCTTTGCCAATAGCTTTCTTGTTTGGTTCAGTTGGAACCAATACACAGCATAAATCTTCTTGTAAATCAGAGAAAGTTTCACTAACTCCATACGATTTAATGGCACTGGATCGTCGTCTTCAGAAGAACTTTCTAACCACCTTTCGTTTGGCCTTTGATGACGGTGAAGAGACATGTTCATCTGCTACATTTTTTTCAAGATCTTTAACGGTAATACTTCTTCCAGCTGGCACATCTAACTTCTTCCTCGCCTGCTTGCGTCCACTTGAAGGGTTCAAATAGTCTGCCCTCTTTTTCTTTAGTTTTTCCAAAAAGGCCTTACCTACAACCTCTACCGGAACTGTTGTTTGTTTCTGTGGTAAGCGTTGAATAAGTTTCTCTCTCTCAAAAGGAACTACACCACACTTATTAAATCCAGCAATCAGGTTGTATGCATCATTTGCGTTTAAGCTCTCAATCAGATCCTTCAACAAAATAAGAAAAACATATTTTGGTATTGTTGGAAATTTCGAACTTGACTTGGACTCTTTCACAAAAACGTCACATCAAGTGGCTAAGAGTTGGGGGATAAACAAACAAACCTGATGTTATATTCCTCACATAGTTGTAGCACTTGAACGCTAATATGAGAGGACAAATTGTCTCTCTCTGAAACTGACTCTGGAACCAATCTTCAAAGGTGTGTCCATCGAACCATTCTTCATTGTAGTGAGCATTTGGAGGTCCATTTTCAGTCCAAGAAGACCACATAATTTCAGATTTATAAACTATATAAAGTGCTAAGATCTTACCCTCAGCATTCCCGCAAACCATTATAGATGTAGTTACAGATATATTCTACGTTTACTGCCACGTTTGCAAATTACTCTTTTATTTCCAGGGTCATCACACAGGTTTGTCTCGTCGTAGTCCATATATGGGATGGCGGGACATCCTTAATTGCTTTGCACAAATTGTCCATATAAAAGTTTATGGCTCTTCACTGATTAGAGACTGATAAGAGGCTCTTCACTGATTTGAGCCATTCCTTTCTTAATATTCCTGCTGAATCGAACAGACAGTTCTTCACGACGCTTTATACATGATTTAACCCACTCATACCCTGGCATATTGTTTTTGAATACTGCAATATTAGTTCCTCTTTTGTCTAAATATCTTTTAATGGTTAGACGCAATTCCATCTTTAACTGGAAAATCAAAGTCATACATCTTTATAATGTGTTGTTCGAAAGCAAGATCTTCCCCCTCTGTAAACACTCTTCACCGGCCTACGCTTTTTTCGTGTTTGTCAACCAGCTTATCCTTTAACCATAAAGTATAAGCTTTTTCACCAAAGAGAACCGAGCTTTTTCACTTGTACACGTGGCATAAAGTCTGAATCTGAAACAAAATTATTGTTTGTATAAGCACAAACGTCTATTTGCATAAGTATACCAAAAATAAACAGAAACGTTACCTCAAACACATCAATGTTTTTTAAATTCAACAAAATAACAAAAAGGTCCCCTTCAAATCACTTTTTTTGAGCAGGAAGTATGTACAAAAATTAAAATTATAATTGGTTATGCCAAAGTTACCTCAGTTGACGGTACTTTGTTTACACAGCTTACTATTCTCTGATATCAATCGCTAAATCCGGAAACCACGTCAATTTTACATCACCATTTGAAAACAGATTAACGTAGGGATTTCTAGTTTACCGGATAATTTGTACTTTTTCAAGACCTGTCAAATGAGGTACGACACGGTATAGGGTTGTATTTAAGATTCTCTGGACGCCACCCCCACAAGGGGTTAGAAAAATGTAAATTGCGCAAAAATGTAGGTCTTTTAGTATACTTGAAATTCCCAAAGGTTGGGAATTTCACAGACACGGTGTTTATTTTTTCTGTGGAAGAATATCTCAGAGAAAAGATTTACGGACTGGATGAGTTACGAACGAGAATTTTGGAACTTTTTGGTTTCAAGTTGAAGTGTTGACGTACTTCTGACTTCAGCAGAAACATTATCTGAAGTCAGCAATGAATTCTTCATTCGTTTAGGTTATTGCGAACACGATGCATAAGTTTCGAATAGTGACCGACTAATTACTGAAGAATAGAACGAAGACGTGTGTGAACGGCAGAGTTGGGTTTCGCCACCGGTCAGCCTGCCTGAGGGAGAATTCGGTATACGCTTATGGTATACGATTTTTATTTCTCTTTCTGACTTTATGAAGAGATCTTATTCCCCATCCGTTTGTACCTTCCTAACACAGTGTAATCTTCATCCCGGTATCTCTATTGCGTAGTTACAGCTTATCGTCGATTGATTATAGTGCTAATTTAATACGCAACAGTGCCTGGGGTACACGAGCTTCGAATAAACAATATATTTCCAAGTAGGTAGTCGTGTTAGTAAAATTGCTAATTTGCGTTTTCTCTGTCACATTTTGTATTAAAAATCTTTAAAAGCTTTAGTGAAAACTCTAACACGTCATTTTATCGTTCGAATTTGATGGGGTAATTGTGCCGGTCAGTGTAAATATTTTGATTACCGTCATCATGACTACTACTCCTCTACTATTATTATTACTGTTTTACTTTATATATATTATATTTTTATTACTATATTACTACTACTGTCACCTTAAATGTCGTGCCGCTGTGTGCTCGATGTTGCTTGTTTAATGTCGATCTGAGGAACAAAGAATTTTCTAATGGAATGCCATTGACACAGCTCGTACCCGCATGCGCTGCCCCGTATCCAACATCCCGCTAACCCGTCCACACACTCTCAAAACTCTTTTAGCTCTTTCTCTCTATTACTTTACTCGCTGCACCGCCCAATACCTTCACTATCGCCATTATTAAGTTGGCTTCCTAGCTGCTTGAGTTGCGTTGCTTCTTTAACTTGGCACACTAGCATGCGATTTTTTACCTCAAACTCACAACAACAAAAGAGAAGAAACTATAACGTTCCCCCAATCACAACCCCCCACTTACTACTACTACTACTAACAATTGAAATTACTGTCGTCGGACGGCGTTTAATGCCTGTTTTGCTTCTTTCTGTCCAGGCCTGTGGGAGTGTGGGGAAAGATCGTCGGCTCGTTGTGCGCGATTGCTGGTGTGCTGACGATCGCGCTGCCGGTGCCGGTCATCGTTTCCAATTTCAACTACTTCTATCACCGTGAGACTGACCAGGAGGAGATGCAGTCGCAGAACTTCAACCACGTGACCAGCTGCCCGTACCTGCCCGGCACTCTCGGACAGCATATGAAGAAGAACTCGCTGAGTGAGTCGTCGTCCGACTTTGTGGAACTGGAGGAGGGTCTGTTGGTGACGCGGGACCAGCTGGCCCGTAAACAGAACTGTAATCCGCGACACAACAATAACATCAACGCCATGAGCATCGAGACTGACGTCTGACTACAAGGTGCGTAGATGACCAAAAAGTATCTTCCATCGTACTTATTTACTGCTGAACTTTTGAACCACATTCATTTAGATATTCTGAAGTGTTCAATTGATATTCCACGGGATGCTTCGACCTTTGACCACGTTAAATTAATTATGTTTTTCCAAGATTTAGCTTCCCTTTGGCGGATGTTTTGCAATGCTGTAGAAAGGTTCCAGTCCAGAGAAGGCTGTTTTAAATCCAGCTTCTGCATAGTTATCAGCTATTTTATTATTTCATCCCTAATCCATATCATTTTGGAATTGAATATTTAGTTCGTGAATGTTCTTGATTCTGATACCAGGCTACTTGATCACTTTGGGGAAACTTACTAATGTTCCGTTTACGACGGCAGTTTTTAACTTTATTCAGCTTTACTCTTTTTGTAAGTGGTATTACAATCATATAATCCATCTAACGCTAGGTTTTCTGTGTAACCCTGTATGTCGTAACTTACTTCAATAAGATTGACCATAAGTTTGAAGACGTCTCTTATTTTTTAAATTTTTTAAATTTGATCGGACCACTCCTAATTTTTCTCCTTATCACTTGAAAGTAATGACAGATTTTTTTAGATTTTTTGAACAAATATTATAAGGATTTATCATGGTATACTTTAACGTTTAAAAAAACACCCTTGATTTTTTGCTGATTTTTTAAATTTTTGTTGTTTATTTTTGTTTGAAAAATCTAAAATCGATATTTATTTAATTTAAGACTATACAGGGTGACAATTTGAAAATTATCAGTCCAAATAATGCGAAAACTAACAAAGGTATCAAAACACGCTTTTGGGAGGTCATGTGATAAACAACTTTGCATAGTCAAGGTCCCCCTTACCTTGAATCGCAGTATAATTATCACATTGTGAATCACCCCCTGTGCGCCCCCATCCCAACATTAAAATCGTAAATGGCACTGCACTACCCATCATGTGATACCTCAAATTAAAAGGCTGAATATGTATTTCACACCTCTCCCTTCCGCACAATTCGTTTTTGTTACATGTTTTTTGAAACTGTTTATTTTGATCTTGCAACGCATTTCCTTGTTCCAGTATATATCCAATATGCGTCACCATCATCCGTACAAATTGGTCACCGAAAGGAAAGTAATTACTTCTTCAGTACATAATGAGAAAAACTCAAACGGAATAAATGAAGACGATGTTTATTTATTCCATTTATTTATATTTACTACTTCTACACGGAGGTAAAGGCATATTTTGTGAAAACTCGATAAAAAATGGCAAAGAAAGTATCCATCTTCAGACTACACAGACTACACTAAAACTAAATTTTTATTAATGCAAAATGAAATGTGCTACTCTAGAGTAGGAAGAGAACCTGCTTCTTTGGTACTCTCATATTAATTCGTTGATTACGTATGACTAACTATATTTTCATGCATTATTTTACCTAGTTTACAAGCTTTTCTTGCTACTAAGGAATCTACGAAATGCTATTGGTCGTAACAAGTATTCACAATGAATAGCATTAGATTAAGGGATAATTTAAGGATTAATCTCTAGAATTACTTCAAGTTGAAAGATATTTTGTTATATATTTACCAGTTTGCGTAGAACACTACATATTCTGTTTGTGTGGAATTTTGACATCCCACGCAACAGTGACTACTATAAAGGCCAGTAAATTATCCTTGGACTCTAAACAAATGTGACTTAGTTAGTTCCTCCTCCCATTAGTTTTATGTTGCATTTTGTGTTACTCCTTTCATCCATTTCTTGCAATGGAATACAATTGCAAGAAATAAGAAAACAAGAAATAAGAAACAGCCAATAGGTTGTTTCATTTCCTTTCATTCCCTCATGATCTGGAACCCACAATACTTGCTCTCCTGCACACTGATTAGCAATTGAGAATTTTCGAACAATACCATTTGGAGCACCAGCTTTTATTCAAATATCAATAAATTAAAAATACATCAGTGATGAGATTTGCATCCGAATACATCGGATGTTGAACCAGGTCAGAAATTAAAAATTCAAAATGGTGGGTCGAAAGTGGCCGATGAGGACTTAAAAACAGAGAATTTCAATTTAAAAAGTGGTACTTGAAGAATTTTTCTAGCACTGATTACGAATCTAAGGTTTAAAAATAAAAAACTCAATGACCAAATCAAAACCGCGGATCAAAACCGAAAAAAATATGCATTTACTTGAAAACAGCTATTAGTGGTTAATAAACTCTTAGTACTATTATATTATTATTTATTTTGAGTTTCCTCCCTTCAGCCATGTTGGATCTGACATTATGAACTCTTTTTTATCTCAAATTCATAATCAAAACCACAATCGCCATGTCCCATTTTCCTATTGAAATAGCAACTTTCTGAGTTTTTACCCGTATACAGATGTCCCAAAGTCGATGTCCACCATTGATATCTTGGAAACGGTAAGATCCACAGACTCGGTTAAATGGAACAATATGGAGGCGTCTATCTATCCTGAAAAAACTGAAAATCATCATCTTCTTCAAAAGGGAAAAAGTTGTAGATATCAAAACATTCTGTAAGATACATAATAAAACAAAGTTGTATTTTTTTCAATGGATTTTGACATTATTAAATTACTTGATTTTTTCCCTTTCCAACG
>JAWQRJ010000418.1:0-21523 GCA_033557515.1 Diorygopyx duplodentatus | reverse complement strand
GACGTCAAGTTTGTGAGAGTTGTTTTCAAGCCCCTTACCAAACCCAAAGAAACGGAGGACAAGGAGAAGAAACCCGGTGAGGAACCTCCAAAGTCACCTCTACCGGAACAATCTTTTCCAGCATGGAAAACGAGAAGGAAGGGGTCCTCTTCCCGTGGGTGAACCTATGCCCGGACCATCAATCCACCAATCCATAAGGTAAGAAGTGGTCCGTCTGGTGCAAATTAACTTACACCACGGCAGTTTATGTTGATAACCATTTAAATAAATAAATTTTGAATAAGTACGTTTCATTTAAAAAAAAATATTAGGTTAATAATTGTATCTTTTGTATAGTTTTTCCGTTTAAAAAATAATTAATATATTTTTTTCATTTTTGGCATTCCTTTTCCATTTTTTTCATAATCTTTCCCTTATTAATAACTTTTGCTGATTACAACCCCACTGTTTTCTTTCCAAATTTCTGCAGATGTAACAGATATTTATTTTCTTAAATTCTGAGAAAGCAAAGAAAACAAAATTCATTTAAAATTTTAAATGAATCTTAAGCATTTTTTTTCTGTTGGTCATCAGAAAAAAAATAAAAAATGTTTTTACGTCTTATGTTTTTCGAGTTATTGGCTGTCGAAATCTTCCATATTCTATGCTTTTTGCCTTCGTCGTTTTAAAAATATTTTTTCGTGTTCTTCGTAGATATTATTCACCTTACGCTGTATACATTGTCGATCTTAGGCACTCTCTCTAGGCACTCTAGGCACTTGCGTAAGTACTTTGTATTACCAAATACAAAGTACAAATATCCGCGCCACGTGTATTTAGAATAATTAAAGAACGCGACCTTGTCGCAGGTGACAGCCTACTGACATCATATCCTTTCGCATACCTCTGATATAATAGTCTTTAACGGTCGAGAAATACTCGACAACGTGTTAAAACTATGCGCAGACGAGGCTAGAACAATTACAAGAAGGCCAGGAGAGTTGAATTTGACTGTACGCTCTTTTGTGAGATATTCGACAATCGCCTTGACCATAATTCGTTATCCGTTTCCACTGAGAGAGTTCGACGGAATGTAAATTAAGAGAACTACCGGCCACCACAGATTCCGTCTGAATGTAAATTTTCGGAACACCAGTCCTTTCAGAAATTCCTAATTAAAAAGATCCTTGAAAACTAAAAGATTTGAAAGTTTTTTTGGTAATTAAAAAGTAGCATGGTAGAAATAACCTTGAATTTGAAGTATGAAAATCTATATACACGTACTTGATGATGAGCCCACAAGTCTCAAAATTGTTGATGTTTTCCGAGTATAAAAGCCACTGTTTGTAAACATCGTCGTGAACGAGAAGATAAAATGTAGAAAAATAATTACGACACCCTTAATGAATCCGACACGTAAACACGTCGGTGGTGCGCGGCATTCCTAAAGGAGTGTCTGCGCCCCACCCATTTCGAATTTCTTTCGGATAACCGTTTATTTATTTACGTTTCTCCTATACCTATATATATCTTCTTCTCTGTTATCTCCTTCACTGCGGTGGTAACGGTTGGTTCCCACCGTCATCATAGGGTAGTTCCTGGAATCGGGGTTTTGTGCCTGCCGCATGCCTTCACTCGGCGTCTTTTCTACTTTAGCCTATGCATATCTTCGTCGGAATTCGTTCTAGGAGAAACGTTTCGAATAAAAATTTCACCACGTTAACCACTTTACGATGTAAAACTGTTTTTAAATGTATCAAATTGCAACGAATTTTTTTCCAACAGACCTATTCCACTACTCATTACTACTCCACTACAAACTCTTTGAATAACCCCATATTTATGTAATTGTTTTCTCTGCTTCTTCTCCTGGCATATCCAGCTTCTGCTGTTCTTAAAATTTTCATTTTCTATGACGATCTATTGATGATCTTATCATCAACACGACAATCATTTGAAGATAAAAAAAGACAAATTATAACAATTTTCAACTCACACTGATCATTTTGCTTTGGCCTTAAGAAACGCCTAAAAAGTAACATTATTTCCGTTGACACATACAAAACAACAAATTCGGTTTCTTGTCGCTCTTCTATATCGAACGCAAACACGATGGAATCGAAGCGGGCGTATTTAAATAGTTTTGAAAGTATTATTTGCTTTGAGACGATAAGGTGACGGCCTGTTTCGTGTTCTTCTGATAAGGAACCGTAAACCGATTGAATTATGGGGGTCAGGCCGATGAACACAGAGCGCGCCTAAATCCATAGTAATACCATACGGAGGCAATACAGGCGATGACGCTTTGAAGTATGTACTACCACGACGTATTTGGAACTTTAACATAAACTCCATTCAGTTCTTCTAATTGATAAATAAAGCCCGAAGATCCTTTTAAAATCTTTAAAACTCTTTTTACAAAACTTCTTGTGATTGTGACAACGTTGCGCTTGTTTCAATATACCAAAACTCATATAAATATGAAGAAAGGAACGTTTAGACACCTTGTAACAAATCTCTGTAAATGGAGAAAGTTGTGGCCAAACGTGACTGTTGGTTGAAGTCACATCTTGCTTTTGTTCCACTCAGCAAACATCTGTGATTTGTTCCAAACCCTTGCAAATGTGATCATTTTTAAATTGTCTTTAAAATAATATGAAGCTAGGTTTCAATTTCTGCACATTGCTTGTGTTCAATAAAACAGAAGAAGCTTTGCTTCTCCAAAATATTTTAATTTGTTACTCATTTCTCAAACTTAACAAGCACAAATTTAACAAGAACAATCCGTTTAAAGGTTACACAATTTTATCTTTGTGCTGTTGGAAATTTTGAATGATTGTGCTGCGCAACGCAACGGTCGTTGGTTACCTTATAGAGCTAAACAGTTTCGGCCTCGGTGGTCTCATTCTAAGTTCATTAAACTGTACACGAAAAGTCCGGAGGAGAATTGGCTTTCTTCATTTATCTTATAGAGGGCGCCGGCCGGCGACATATTCAAATGAAGAGACTTGACTGCCATCCATTGATAGTCCGAGTGAGCACTTTCTTAGCCGCCTAGACAACTTCACCAACGTCGTAATTCGTTGAGTAAATAACGCTTTTTAACCGTTACTTCTTACGTGTACTTTTATCAGTATTGCGCTTTGAAATAAAGGCATCGTGAACCGGCTGCTTATCTAGCCGCAGGTTGCCCAGATAAGTACTTATGCGCAGTGACAAACAACATTATTGACTGCTTGCTACAACCTGAAAGTTCGTTCAGATCACATCAAAGCCAATGTTCTTCGAAACCCAGGTTCTTCGAATTTTTCTATGATTCTGGAATAGAATTCAAAAAGAACCACTCCAATTCCAGTTTTGGCAACTAAATAGGTGTTGCAAGCTCCCAATCCGTTTTGCCATTTACCGTCCAAAGCAATTGAAAGAGAGCGAGAAAAAGAGGGAGAGAGCGGGATTGGAGGTATAGCGCGATGCTCGCTGAGACCGTATATTAAAGAGGGCGATAGTATCGCAAGAATGCAGCAGCGTCGCTGCACTCTTCGGTATGGTCAGAAAACGAGAGAGAAAGGCCAAGCTGGACCACCGCTGCCGTCACATAAACACACTAGTGAACTAACAATACTTCGACTTAAAAATTCTTGGCAGTAACGTAAAAAGGCGCGATGAAACAGTGATCTTACATAGCAGCAGACCTGCGATGTATCGAACTTGCTGCTTGCGCAGGTTTGCTGCTATGTACGATCACTTATATCTCAATGTGCTTGGAGTTCTGGTCAAGTAATCATTGACTTTCCTACAGAAAACCAATTGAAAATCGCGACTTCTCACTTTAAAAAACCGACAGATAGATAGTGGATGTGGCAGTCACTATCAGGTCACAAAAACCAAATGGATTTCATTCTGATAAACAGTCTAAAACAAATATCGAAATTTTTAAACAATTTTCACTTTATCCATGACCATAAACTAGTAAGAGCAATGCTAAGAATAAATAAGAAACAAACAAGAAAAAAGAACTTCTGGCAAGAACTTCAAAAAGAAGTTCAAGAGAAACCAGAGTATATGCTCACCAGTCTCTACCACATCATTGCAAAATCTGCAGTTATCCTGTTCTACTTGTCCTATATTTTTAAGATGGTATCTCACAGGACAGTGGCCAGTAAAAAGACCTGTGATTGTCCTCTTTTTGTAGTTGGAAATACTTTTTGGCTTTATGGGCAGAGATGGCAATAATCTTTTTCCACTACCTTAGCCCTTTTGTATCCCTCCAATACGATGTGTTTATTCTATCTTTCCATTCCCGTACGAGTCCTCTGATGTGGCCCTTTGTAATCTCACAGAAAGTTTCTGGTCCGTAGAAGGGAGCCTTCGATCCTTCTCTTGCAAGGCTATCGGCTATCTCGTTACCTTCGATTCCCTCACGGCCTGGTCATCAAGCCAGACATCAGACAATCAAGCCACTTTATTGTGGCTTGATTGTCTGTGACTTTATTGCCATGAATTTCTGCCTGGAAGATGGTCGGGGTCATGCCCAAATCCTTTGTTAGGTTGAACCTTGGCCCACGTATGCCAATCCCAACTACTTCCTCCATTTTGGACCCGTCATTGGTGACTGAATGTATTTTCTTGTACTGTCCTAACTCGAGTCCGACTTGCTGGAGGTCCAGAATGATCACTTCAAAAGTGGTCTCAAAGTTATAGACAGTAGTTATGCTGTCTTTGGGCATCTCCATTGCCTCAGCGGATATCGTTTTGAGAATTCCAAGGCTCCTCAAGGTTGGGCTCCAGGCTCCTTAAGGCCTATTGCATCAATAAGTAAAATCGTCAATAAAAAAAGGATGTCGAAGAATACTAAACACTAGAATAGCAGGTCCCAGAAAAGATAAATCCACAATCCATCATTTACATGCTGTCAATCAAGTAATAGAAAAGAGTAAAGAGTATAATATCACAGCTTATATCTGTTTCGTGGATTTCCAGAAAGCTTTTCACTCCCTGGATCACGGGAGCATATGGGAAGCTCTGGACCATGTAAATGTAGAAGAAAAATAATTAGAATCACTTACCCAACCCAACTATACAAAAGCCCCACAGCTGACTTTAATTACTTTAATATCATAAAATGATATCCCAAAGAATATTTATTGATAAAAAAATAAAAAAATATTTAAAATTATACCTTTTGAATTTGAAAAATCTCGTTAAATTAACGGAAATCTTGTTAATCATGTGCTTGTTGCTTTAAGCTGATGAATTGCGAACGAGGGGGCTTCAAGGCGTAACAATAGTGATTCTCACCTTTTTTTCATCACGGTACACTTTTAATAATTAAAAAAATTGCCGGCACACTAACAATAAGATAAAAAGAAAAAAAAATTAAAAGAATTTTACTTGGTTAATTGATTGATGTACGTATAATATATTTTGTAAAAATAGCATACGATAATAATTTTCAATGAAATGAAATGAAACTTACTTTACTTTTCATGACACCATATATTTAACATCAATACTTTGTGTTTTTCAATTAGTATGTTTTTTATATCCATTTGCAATTTTATTTTTTATTTCCATTTGCAACTCTAATTTTAACAAACGTGATCACATAATTTTTGTAATATGTAAATGTACACCGTGTAAATGATGATTTTTAATGTTTTTACTCATTTTATTTAAATAATTTTTAATATTGCATTCTTATAATTTAATGATAAATTACAAATGCAATTTAATGCGAAATTTGAGCTTGGTGCTTTTGGATAACCGTGACCCAGATTTAAAAGTCTAGATCTTTTTTTCGTTTTTATGTTGGCCAAAGCCGAAAATCCAAATTCGCGCAGATAAGATCTGGAAAATTGTAAGAACACACTTAAAGTTTATTGTTATATTGTCGGATAATCGCATCTAACATTGATTCAGAACGAATTAATTCATTCTTGTGAATGTTTTGAAATGAAATCTCGGTTATTACACACCGAGATTACTTCTTCCTCTTCTTTTAAAGCTAATTCATATACCGACGTATCGTTTATCACAAATCGATTTCGAACCCAATATTTTTTTTTTATTTTTAAATTTGGAAAATAATGAACAATTCTTTGCTCTAGTATTGTCAAATCATCAACAACTATTTTATGAACTATTTTATAACAGTCTTTTGGAATTGACTCACACTTTTCTAAACTACCCCTTGTGTTTTTTTCTTTCATAAAGTGATTTTTTTTGAAACTCGAACAATTAGTTGAGACATTGAATTTTTCAGAAATACACCCGGCGGGACATTCTTACGTACGTCCTTTATAAAATTGAATTTTGAAATAAGAAAACTTTAAATGACACATTTTTTTTTTAAATGGCACCTACCGCATATTTTTCTCTTATCGAATGTGGAATGAAGATCCTCGTTAAACGGTATTGCCCTATACCTAAAATGTATCCTTTTCCGATTATTTAAGGTTTTTCGAGCTCTTGATGCAAAAGCGATCCTTTGGCAATACATTCATTTGTTGTAAATTGAGTTGCCTACCACAATTAGTTATGAATTTTGACGTTTATGTAACTTAGTGTTGGTTGATTTCATACTTAGGGTAAAAAATTAATGCATGTATCATTTGGAAATCGAGTTATCAAGATATTTCATCTGTTTACTTCTTGACAAAATAATATAGTTATGGTTATAAATTACTAAAGAAAATGTTCAAATCGTTCTTCATTTCTTCCTCAAAACAAATCAGAATTCTTTATTCCATTGACAGTTCCATTTTGAATTTGAATCGAATCTAATGCATCAAAAGTTGCTCGAACTCGATTTTCCAATTATTCTGATGTGCTTTTGATGTGATCCCATAGATAAAAATCCATCGGACTGAGGTCTGGCGATCTTGCAGGCCAGTTTCATGGACTCAATCTTCGAAACCATCTGTTTTCGAAGTCATTTATCAATTAATGAGTCACAAGAGCAGTGCAGTGCGCCGAGGTTCCATCTAATTGGTGCCAACATTATTGTAGTTCATTTAATGTTAATGTCTTCAAAAAGTCTGTCACCACGGTTCTTAGGATTTCTAAATATCGCTTGCCCCATATAAAATGTCGTAAATAAAAGACTAAAATTAAATTTAAAAACTAAATTTATTTTGAAAGTTCCGATCACGGAATTTTGGTCTGCCCAAAACTGATGATTTCAACGATTAAAAATCCCCTCTTTAGAAAATTTCGCTTCGTCCGTCCAAATAGTTTTTTTCAAAAATCTTGGTACTACTTGTAAGCGGGCTAGAACCATGTCAGAGAATTCTCATCTTTGCCTTACGTCTTGTGGATGCATCGCTGCAGGTGGCGAAAATTTAAAAGGATGAAATCCATTTTTCCTTAAAATCTTCTGCATTGAGCAACGAGATATGTCCAAATCAGCTACGGCGACACGAAGTGAGGCGTTTGGATTAGCATGAAGATAAGCTAAAACCATAGTGACTGTGGTCTTGTCATTCGTGTATGATTTAGTCTTTCATATTGCTTCAGATGCTCTCCCATGACTTTGTAACCTTCTGAATTTTGTTCTATTAAACGGCGGCAAATTCGGATATTTTTCGTTAAATGTTCTGTACGTTCTACTTATTATTTGTTGGCGTTGGCCATGAATAACAAATAAATTTTTACATTTACAAAATTAACATTGGAGTAATTATTAGTGCAGTAAGGAATTGTCAACGTTGTCAAGAACTAAACATGTGAAATATCTTGAAAGCTCGATTTTCAAATGATACATGCATTAATTTTTTACCCTAAGTATGAAATCAACCAACCAACTAGTAGGTAGCTCAATTTACAACAAATGAATGTATTGCCAAACGATGGCTTTTGCAGAAAGTGCACGAGAAACCTTAAATAATCGAAAAACGATACATTTTAAGTATAAGGAAACCTAATACCGTTTAAGAAGGATTTTAATTCTACATTCCACTTTTGTCATTTAAAGTTTTTTTATCTCAAAATTCAATTTTGTAAAGAATGTACGTAAGAATGTCCCGCCTGGTGTATTTCTGAAAAGTTCAATGTCCCAACTAATGGTTAATGAAGTACGAACATTATCGCATAAGTCTAATTATGAATATTCGATTTTTCAAAATGTTGTTGCGGTTGCAAAATTTTTGCGAAAAAAAATCAATATCTCGAAAACGATTAAGTTTAGGCCTGACAAACGTATTGTGAAAGTTGTTGAAAATTGAATGTAGATTCAGAAAAATAAATAAAATTGTGGTCGTTCCATTTAAATTAACAAAGCTGTTGTCAACTTCCAGTATAACCAGAACCGTCAGCTTATTGTTTTTTTTTAGTTCGCTTCCTATCATTTTCAAATCCAAATTTTCAGACTTCTAGCTTGCCCCGTTCCCCATATATTTCTAAGGGACGGTCTGCTGTAGACATCCTGTATAAGTACATACAAAATAATTTTTATTATTAAATATTTATTAAGTTTAATAAATATTTTTTATTATTTATTTATTAAGTATAATGTCGCGGCACACTAGAGTGCCGCAGCATCGTGGTTGAGAATCACTGGCTCAGAAGATTCATTTCGCATTAGAATCCTCAGAGATACTTCAGTGCTCCTAATTTGTGTTGGATTGTGTTGAGCTCCAATTCTTATTTGCTTCTAATGGTAGTTCAATTTGAAAAAATAGATATGATGCCTAAGTTCACTTCATTTAATACCAGAAGTACAATTGAAACAGCAAGGGTTCCAAAAAAGAACGGTTGGTTTCTTGGTAATTTCAAGTTGTTTTGGAGGTGTGGTCGCACATAGCTTAATTACAGGCACACCTAGCTTAATTACTCCAATCTCTTCCACTTTCTCGGTCTCAGCGGTGCTACGGCTTATAAAAGATAGATATCACAGTGACTGCATTCAAGTCTGGGATGATACTAGCGGATGTAAACTTGCCAGGGAATTCTTAAAATACCCCAACAAGGATACACCAATGACAGGATACTTTTAGTTACGGAAACACTTCTACAGTTTGTGGCTAAGCGACAAATCCTTTTGTAGGGGGTGACTGCCCTGCTGTTTTATTGATCATAGAATTCATTTTTGGAAAGAACTTCCCAGAGATAATTGACATTGCTACACCACGTGATCCTCATACGGTGTACAAGGGCCCCAATGGGACCTAAGTGCTGAGATGGTCTTCAATCACGTTCCCGCAATTTCCAATTCCAAGTTCCAATGGTTGCACGTTTCGAACGATCTTCAAGAGTTACTTGTTATCAGTCCTGTCAATTGAACTTGATGACAATCGGCGACTCAAAAGCTCACTAAAGCGGTGTGAACGGTTCTTTCGCTCTTCGGCGAAGGAATCTCGTGAACCCGGCGCTGTGTGTAGGTCGCCTTCGCAGACGTCGGTCCGTCCGGCCGAAAGTCTCTCGTTCGAATCACTCATATCCGATGGGAAGGCGGCTCGCTCCTTGTTGGCGTTTAATTAAAAGGCCCGTCCGGCCCGTCCTTGCGCCCGCAGAACAGGACGAGAGGCACCGCAGCCACGAAACCCGAGAAGGACGGCACGAATCGCGCCGGTCAAAACAGGTGAACGTAAGCCTCCTGGACCACATTCTTTCCTGCCCGGTCGGCTTGGCTTTTTATCAAATCGTATAGCCCGAATAACCGCTTACAGATAATAAAATGTATCGGCGGAAATTGTTTTATTAGAACTGCCATATAATCGCCCAATTATTGTGCTGTATACCGAACGGAGAGCCGAGTGAACAGCCCCTCTTATGCTAATGTTGGGAAAAGGAGAGAACAATTAGTTAGAAACTGTTCTGGTACGAACATTCGTTCATTGTTAGGAGTTTGTAGTTGACGCCGCATTATCACCTGATCTACTGTTACCCGAATGTTCGCGGCAGATAGCGACACATCTCGAATCTTATCTGTATGAAATGAAAGGAAAAAGTGGTTAATTTAGCAAGCCGAGATCAAACAAATGCCATATTGAAAGTGTTGAAGAAACTATCATCAAAGTACTTGGAGCTGCCGGTTTCTCTTCAATTTCAAGATGTCGAAGTGAAAGGAAATCTGAGATCTCAAGCTATCTTTGACAATAAGCTACTTCACTATGTGTGTGCTCAATGATCTCATATCCTTCTTTAATTTCAACCTTCTTCCTTCTTCAACCTGTACCTAAGTGTCACACTAACAAAATAGCAGAATGGATGATGATATAACCATTTAGTTCGTGAATTTTTGACTGGCTGACGACTCCAACCGGACGATGATGGTAAAACTTTGATACGAAACGGCTGGAACAGCGAGGAAGGGGGCTCTGCTTTGGTACCTGAGCGGTGTGAGAGAGGCGTCTCGACTCAATCGTCTTCCTTTAAAATTCGTTTGGAGTCCGCGCCGTCGCGCCATTGTAAAGTACACCTTATTAGTGCGCCGAAACCGTGAAACACCAACGCGCTATTCTATCACCCTGCCGATGCCGCCGACGTACTTGTTCTTCTTCTTCTTCTCTTTCTGGGTATAGCAGACCAGTCGGGACGGGCCTCGATGTATTGTCCCATCGAGGGACCTTCGACACACAAAGACTGCACGTTAAATTACTGCGCTGTTATGTGCTTAACTTGTCACGAGGACGTACAAACTGTGCTGCCGTTACGTCAAAGAATAAGTGACGAAGCTTCATAAGCCCACTTGGTGGATATTTGAAAATCTTAAAATCATTTGAAAGCAGATAAAGGCGCTACGATTCTTTAAAAATGGCACGCAGAAATGTATAGAAAACAAAACTAAATACATGATGCGTTACTTGCAACCACCGGCGGAATGGGTCCACTGAGCATGAGAGCTAATGATACTCCGTTTAAAGAAGCTGGAAGGGTTAAAACAACGTGAAATTAATCGATGCGACCTTCCTATGGACGGAACCGTATTCGGAACCAAACATTATAAGGCAACATACATAAATATAAATTAGAAAAAAATGCCCCCGCATTTATAATCATTCATAAAATACTGATGGTGTGATTAAATAAAATTTTATTAATAAGCTAGAAAACAACACCATGTATTAATGTTACTAATCATAGTCATAATAGTGGTTATTAGTCAGAAACAATTAAGATCATATGCAGAATTTCTAAATTTATGTGATTTAACCATTACTCTGTTGCATATCTTTATTATAAAATTAGGTAATGTGTATAAATACACATTCAGCCTGTTAGAAATAATTTACTGTTATTTAACAGTGCTATTTTATTAAAAAGCAAACATCGTTGTTTGTTGTTAAGTATAGATAGAATGTTACAATGTTGCGGGATTCCTCGCAAAGTGTAGGCCTCAAAGCAAGCGAAATGTCTTAGAGATAACGTGGCGGCAACCTCAAATATGACGTGGAAAACTTTTCCAACTTGAAATATTTTTAGTTCAGCTGTTAATGCAGGTTGTTTCGCGTACGTGTGCATAGTTTTTTTCCTTGCAATAGCGCCGCATATAAACAGTAACGGCGCCAAAAGCCAAGTTTTTTTATCGGTCGAATTACGTGCGACCTTCATTGGAGCGTATTGTTATCAATTGTTGGTGTTATCGCGACTGATATCATTCTGCCGGCGGCGCGCTAACTTTATTTATTATTGCACATTGTCTTTCCCTTTAAATTTTATACTCGGGCGCTATTTTTCCTACAAATTCTGTACACCTCATAACCTTCGGAAGTGGGAGCTCAAGTTGAACATTCCCTTACGGAATGCACTCCTTATCTAATTGTGGTTCAGCAGAATTATATAAGTTTGCTCTCTTGCATTTTAAGCTGTTCATTTCTTTTTATTTTTCAAGACTTCTGTTGATACCGCTTATCCTTATCGTGGCATGTACTCATTCATATCAGTCCGACGCCTGTTGATTCAGCTTTTTTGTATTTTCAGTGACCTCTTTACCGTTCACTCTAATGTTATTACATGTGTTTCATTCGTAATAGTTGTTGTTATTTATATTTATAACTAACCAGCTATTTATATAAACCTTGATAAGATTCTTAGTTTGCGAAATTTGCAAACGATGATAAAGTTGCGCTGGATTCCACATTTCACCGTATTCAATGTTAAGAATTTCAGACTCTTATATTATCTTTAAACGTAGGTAATATATCGCCAAATTACGAAGCTTGGCAACATTCAATCTATTCTGACATTAAAGCATTTTTCAACATTATTTAAATTCGTAATAATCGTACCAAAGGTACCTGAGGTAATTGATGAAACCTGTTTTAATTAGTTAGGCAAATCATATTTTGCAAAGATTTCCACAATGTTTTTGCAATACAATATTTAAACGATAAATTATTTGACAAAAAATATTTCTACAGAAATACTTGACCGATATTTCCTTCAAGTATGTACTTGAATAATTATTTTAAAAAAGTATTAATTACATTCAAAGGTGCATGCTTTCAACAAGATGCTCAAAAACGCCCATTTCAGCACTTGAAAATCTTTTCACACTTCCAACGTCTTTCACCATTTAACAAAATTTGCTCCGTTCATATTTACTAGGTTCTGAAGTGTCCATAAGTAAAAAACGAATCTGATCTCTCTATAACCCTGCCATAGAGAGGGATAAAAAGATCTCAAAAGATATTTTTTTCTATATGTTCTACTAATCTTACATTCGTATATGATTTATAACAACAACAGGACATCCTTCGTGTGTTAAATCCGTACAATTTATGTATTTTTAAATAATTAAACTTTCCGTTTAGTTCGATTATGTTTACGACGCGAATTACCTATCAGCCTGCGTTGGTTCGGTGAAATTTAAAAAACAACGAGATCATCCATAGTTTCACGCGTCGCCGATGGAAACTCATGTTTAAAACATATTGACGTTTCTTACGTAAGTTTTCTGTAAAAATGACAGAAAGATAGAAAAATATTTAAGAACAAACTAATATTTATGCCATGTTGCAATGCAACAGGAATACAAAAACTTTTCCTGGACTGAAGGGAAAGGCACAATCAAACCATTCCACACTGGCGAAAAAAACACAATTTATTTATTTTTTAAAAAGTAATAAACATTATAATAACTTATAATTAACATATACAATTTTCGTTTTATTTTAATATATATGTATTATTTTAATACATTTTTGTATTTTACTCACTAAAAATAAATAATTAACAAATACCATTTTTGTTTTTCCTTCAATGAAATCGTACATTTTTGTTTTTTAATAATTAATCGTCTCTACTCTGGACAAACTCGATAATTCGACAAGGGAAAAACCCTATCTGTCTGGATTATGGAAGTTGTACTGTACTTATCTTTATTATTTTTTAGAAATAAAATCAAATGCAATCATTTACGTACAGTATAAGACATGCGAAAGGCAGGTAATAAAATAAATCTTGCTGTCTCTGCCTTAGCTTCTTCATCCTGAAATCAGGGCGATTATCTGCAGAGTTAAAAAAATTGAACATGTCCTTGAAACTGCACCCAAGACATTTTTTTCTATTCCTGATTAATTTTCTGTGATAGAATAAAAAATTAATTAACCGGCGTTACGATAGCCATAAAATGAATACATTGTTTCTCCATAAGAGGTTTTTTCACGATAACTTTCTTAAAATCATAGATATGTTAAATCTGCTTGCACCACGAGAAAACTTGCTCTTTTCAGCATCTAAAAGTGAGTTTTCGTCGGTCGACTTCCCAGTAATAATTACTCCTGAAAAAAATTGCGAAGTCAACGGCGCACCAGAATTTCTTCGAAATTGACCATATTTGGATTGTTATAAAATAAAAACTAAATGGAATATCTCGAAACAGCTTTCACTACATGAAAGCCCAATGCTAGTACCATATAAAACAGAGTTTTCGTTGGTCGAATTTTCACGGCATCGCATAGCAATGACACGCCGCACGACTTGTCTTTTTCACACAATAATTACCTAATATACTCCAATTTTTATAGTTATATTACTTTGAGTCCTAGCGAATCCGCATAGGAGTAGTAGAATTAACTTCAAGTTTAAGAAATGTCGTGCGGGATGTTAAAAAGAGCTTAATTGCTTAAATGCGATGGCGTGAAAATTCGACCGACCAAAACTTTGTTTTATATAGTACTAGCATTGGGCTTTCACGTAGTAAAAGGTGTTTCGAGATATTGCTATTAGTTTTTGTTTTATAACAATCCAAATATGGTCAATTTCGAAGAAATTCTGGCACACCGTTGGCTTCGCAATTTTTTTCAGGAGTTACCTGGAAGTCGCCCGACGAAAACTCACTTTTATTCGGAAAAGAACAAGCTCTCTCGTGGTGCCAGCAGATTTGACATATCTTTGAATTTAAGAAAGTTATCGCGAAAAAACCTCTTATGGAGAAACAATATATTCATTTTATGGCTGAGAGGTTTATGGAAATGGTAACGCGGGTTTTGTAGACCTGTGTTTATCAGATTGTTCAATCCAATATGTATTTGGAGAGCCAAAAATCTCTCAAACAACTGGCTGCTAACAATAAAGTCATATTACGTTAAAAACGCATGGCGGGTACGAAAAGGATGGGAAGGACTGGAAGAAAGTCTAATGCTATTAAACGAGCTATTCTTGTATATTTATTTGTTAACATTAACTAATAGGAAAAAGAAATCCATCGGTTCAACCTCTTTTTGAAAATAATAATTTTCAGTGATCATTTTAAATTTTCTTATTTTTTTACTTTGTATTCAAGACATATCCATCGAAGCTTGCACAAAATATTCTAAGCTAACGATATAGTAAAAATAAATCTCAGAATTTTCCTATAGAATTAATATTAATACAAATTAATTACTGACGACCTCACAAAGAATAAACAACGTATGCAGGCAAAAATTACAGCAATAGCAAAACAAGAGCCACATAAAGGCAAGCAAACAAATGTAGGGTATAAAAAGGGAATAATTACTAACCGATATACCCTATGGTACGAAAAAAAAAACTAGAAATAGAAAAGAATGCTATAATACAATGAACAAGGCGATGGAGAAGGACAAGAAACGATAAAAGAAATAACGGACGAAATAAAAGACGAAAAAAGGAGTAAGAAACAAAATATGTACCAAAAAAAAAGAAGAAAATGAAGAAACTTAACATAAGTAGAAAAAACGACTGTTCAAGATAGCAACATGGAATGTACAAGGAACATACGAAGCTGGTGCCCTAAAGAATCTGACAAGAATCTTGAAGGGAAAGACATCCATAAAGGAACGTGCAGATCACCGGATGGCAAGACAGTTCCCCAGATTGACCATTGCTTAATAGAAAATAAACATGTAAAATATGTCAATAATGTAAGGATTAACAGAAGAGCAAATATAGAATCAGACCATTATATGGAGGAAATGATACTAAAGCAAGAGATCCCAAGACCTAATAAAATAAATGGAGACAGAAGAAACCAGTATGACTCATCAAAAATAAAACTTGATAAAACAAGGGAGCTGTACGAGGATATACTGAGAGGAAAGGTACAGATCATAGAGAATATAGAGAGCATAGAAAAAAAGTGGTAATATATAGAAAGTAGGATTCAAGAAATAGCAAATACTGTGGGTCCCAAGAGAAAGAGAAAGAAACAAGAATATTGGTTTGACGAAGAATGTAAAGAGATTATTACTCTTTACATGACTTGCTTTATCTCTCTGATTGGTCAGAGAGATAAAGAGATAATGGAAGTGATACCAAAAGTAAAAAAAGAAAGTAAAACGTAACGTTATATAAGGAGAAAAGAAAAGATGCAAAACGAATACTAACAAAGAAGAAGAGAGATGCAGTGCATAACAACATCATAGAAGAAAGTTTTAAAAATGAAGAAAGCAGGAATTTCTACCAGGAAATAAAAAAGAAAATAAAGTGTATAGAGGAATCGCAACAAGGAAGGTGTGCTATTAAACGAAACGGGCAACAAATTAGAAAGGTGGGCAGAATACTTTAAGAAACACTAAATGGAATACATGGAAAGGGTTCCAGAAGGGATACTACGTGAAGAAAATGTAGAACAAACGAATAGCGAGCAAAGAGAGAATGAACAACAAAATCCGAGGGATTAACAGTGCGTGTAATAATTATATTATATTAATTGTATAATAATAATTATTATTATTACCAGACTTACAGTGCTTTATGGAAAAGTAGGAGAACGAAACAAAAACGAAAAGTAAGAGAGCGAAAAGCATTTGGGAGAATATATGGAGGCATGAAACAGTGCGATAAATAGAGAAGAAGAACAAACCAAGAATTGATGGCAGTACACAAGAAATCCAAAATAACCATCATCGCGGGACAACAAAAAATGAGATGGTTGGGGCATGTTTGGGGACTGGAGGAATAGAGGAGTACAAACATGTTATTGGAAGGAGGAGTGGGCACTAAGAGAGGAAGAGGGTGGCCGAATAGTTGGACGCTTTATATATGATACAATTAATACAAATAAATTAAAATTAATGGATAACCAACAATACATAATAATTGTTAACAATCGAAAGTTTTTATGGTGCCAATTGCTATGGATAATTGGCAAAGGAATATAAATTAGGCCCCACCTCCTTCTAACCAAAAAGTCCTGCTTCTTTTCTATTTGGAGGAACCTGTAACCTCCATTTTTTTTTCTTTACGAATAGAATCACCTGTTATTGTTGAATAAGGGTGGTCAGGTCAGGTAACAACCTAGGTATTCGGTATTCGGCATTGTGCCATGCTTTCAAACGAAGGGCACGCGTTGTCACATAATTTGAATAACAATGGGTAACTTAAGTATGCATTGTTATTGTGAGTCAAGTAAACGATCTTGAACCAGTTATTAATATCAGTTATCGTTTGAAAGCGGCACAGCAGTTCTAGTTTGTATTTGAAGATGTCTGTGGCATTCAGCTACACGAAATTCCGGTCGATTGATATGAAAGGTATTTAATGGAATTACCATTAAACATGAATTACTTCATTTCTTATTCCTAATTTTTGAATGTCGTTGCTTGCTACATACATACTGTGAGTTATCGCCTAACTGTATATTTTCACAGCGATAAAATTAGAAAAATGCAGCGGTACACAAACGATATCACTGGAATATTCAAGGTTCTCGTAAGAAATGGCTCGTTTTGTCAATGCAAATGGTTACAGGGCGCCTGTGTTATTAGATCCGGTCTCGAACGGTACATTATCATTGTATGGCGCAACGGTCGAGGAAAACTCACCTATTTGCTGTTGATACTTTAGATAAGAAGTCTAAAATATCGCGGAAGCTGAAAAATGCTGTTACAGAATGTCTACAAAACATGCATTTGGAACTAAAACTTCCAACAACAAATATAGCTCTTTCTTTTCAACCTATGGTTTCTTAGCCATTACAGTTGCTGTCTCCCAGTTGTTCAATGACAACATGAATGTAACTTTAAGGAGCGTATAACTTAAAAGTGCCGCCAATGCTAAAGAGACATCTGGGAATTGCTTTATAAATCAAGCGGCTAGAAATGGGGTAAATACATAGTGGAGGATGGATTGGACGTCAGATAAAGCGCTATCAATTTGGTTTTTGCCAACTCTCTCCTCCCGGATGAGCATCAAAGGCAGAGACGCAACGACAAAAATGTTAATTAAGTGGATAATTTATTTAATTCACACAGACGGACAACGCGTGTCCGTCAGATAAATCATCCATCAAAAACCTTAATAGTCGGCGCAGTTCCATTGAAAAGAAAGTCGAGATCGTTGCCGGCAACTTGAAATACTAGTTTTTTTTTCTTTTCGAATACCTCCGCGCCGATCCTGAATCCCGCTGCACACTGACTTGAGACTCTCGATTGCCTAAGCTTGTCTCGATCTCCCCTCGCTTCGTAATTGAATTGGAAAATACTCAAAGGAAAAGTTACAAAGGAGAGGAAATTAAAATTTCCAATCGCTCGTCCAGTCGGCACGTTCGATTTTCTTTTAGCCACCAGAGAAGGAACCAGGGCAAATTAATCTTCCGGTATAAATCTGTGAAGGTAAGTAAAGATGCAATAAAAAGTTTGAAGGGTGAATTACGAAAGTCGTTGCAGAAGTGCAATCGTGGAATATGAAAATGAAACAGAGAGGAAAAAAATCGTATTCTAAAATCTACAAGTAGAATATTAAACTGAACATACAAGTGATACAAGCTACCACATTATGATTAAGTTACCAAAGTTTCAAAATTTATTATGCATTTGCTAAAAATTGATTTTGGATTGAGGGTGCTAAATCATAGATACAATGGACTTAAATTTTAGAATTAATTGCTACATTTTTCCTTCTTTGTGGCTGGACATTCTTGCAAATATTGTTGAAGTGAATATCAATGCTTAGTAAATCCAAAGAAAATTAGAAGAGATTTAGTGGCATTTCTCGGAATATATATTCCAAACTGCGTTCTTTTGTTACCAAGTACCGCTGGTCGGTACTCTACTGTAGAGATAATTTCTTCAAGGGAATTTTCGGCTCTGGACCATACAGGTAGGGTTAAAACGAGTAATTACCGAAGGAACCTGGACTTGTCACGCCACACCATCGACCTTCGGTTTGCAAAAATAAAAATGCTCAAGTGAAAATAGCGCACGAGAAAATAAAACCGGCGACCGCCCTTATCTGACGATCTGCGCCGACAAGAAAATAAATATGAAAACAAAGGGATCCGTTCTCGCTCCGGCAGAACAATACGTATATACGCTGAGAGAGGCCGGGATCGTACATCAGATCGGTACCGGGCTCGATTTTACGAGGTAACCCGAGTATTCGGCCCAAACGAATAAAGGCACAAAGGGACCGCACAATATTATATTCGGGTCAATCCATGCCAAACCACCAATGGAAGTCCCATGACTATTTTACTTTTAATTAATATTTTGGAATCATTTAGTACCATTTGATCCTAAAACACTTGGAGGCAACAATCTTCATTCTGCAGCAGCAGAATGAAGATTGTTTCATCCTGTTTCTAAATTCATTCTTTAAAAATATCCAAAGAGGTGATGAAAAACCTCAATTGCTTTGATGCAGACATTCACTGTGCTCATTAAATTCATCTAGAGTAGTTTCTGCAAAAAATAAATTAAAACAAAAATGGTCCTCCAATCACCATTTGGATGATTGGACATGGATTGAGCCATTCACGTGCTCATCACCCGCAGCAATAGCCTACTCGATTAGCCGGAGTGCGTGCGTGAGATTGCTCTAACACAGATGATCGGTCTTTTCGTGGGATGGTTCCGAGTCGTGCGAGCTACCGTCCCCCTCGTGTTCTGCGTGTAAAACATTTCACCCGCACGCCGAAACGCATGTCAAAGTCGTCCCTTAATTACCTCCAATGGTGGATCATGCGGGATTCGAGAGAATTAACGAGCCCTGCACAAAGCATCATTAGATGCAAAAATCGGTAAGTCTTCAAACAAGTTGGCAAATAAAATATTCTTATGGAAGAGACCACCAAAGGCGACCATATAACAAGTTATTGATCTTATCTTCTGTATGAGGAGAACTAACATGGTCTGTGAGGTTCTAGCCAGAACTATTTTTGGTCATTGCATCAGTTAAATAACAAAACACCCACTCCTTGAAAAAAAAGATTGCCTTCAGATTGATGTGATTCCCATTTCAGATGACGTCATTTTTCTTATTTGACGTATCCATGACGAATAGCCACGTTTGTATACTTGATACATAAATTTTTATAATTTAATTAATTAATAAGAGAACTCTTCTACTTTTTTCAATCATGAATTGTACATTTTCGAATTCATACGTCGATTTTTTTTATGCTAGCCAGTCAAACATTCTTTAGTCACACTTTATTTTCGATATACATGTGTAACTTTTGTAACAGAACCCAAAATAAACCTTTAAATGCACCGACAAAGTACCGGCCCAGCATCAATCATTCTTAATTCATACAAGCCACCCATCGAAATATAAAACCATGCGGGTTGTTCCCAGCAATTAATAGGGGGAAAGTATCCCTCAATACCGTAAATTTGACTGTCTGCCTTCATGTGGGGCACTTGCCCGGTCTATAAAATTACATAGGAACGACCGCATAATAAGCACTTAATAAAAGATGAAGTTAATGTAATCTTTTGTTGTAGCTAGGGTGAATCAACAAAGCGTGTATACATTCTAATCTTTGTAAAAGATAACAGACACTAAAATTGATTGACTGGTTTAGTAGCGAGTTGAAATATACATATTAAGTTGTTCAATCAATTTTTCTTGAGGAAAGCAAAGATTGCTAATTTGATTAGTGCAATACCATTTATTTTCTTATGGTTCTAAGTACTAAATCACTTGTAGGTTGAAACTGTTTTGAATTTATTTTCATTGTCAATTCTAACAAACTATTTTGTAACTATTTCGAATGCTAAGTTGGTGGTTATTAATACTGGAGATAAAAATAAATTAATGAGAAAATTTTGTTCTAGCGGTCATAGTTGTATGGAAGGTCATATGGAAGATAAGTAGAGTACTCACAGAGACATCTGTGAACGAAAACAAGAATGTGTGCCCTTTAAAGCTAATGAAGGTCCCTTTGTTACCATGGAATTAGATTTCTATTTAATCATACTCGCACATATTTTATTTACACCCCCCACAGTCTTATTTAATTTAGTTATGTGGCAATTTGAATAAAGAGTATTGTCGTGAAATCGATTATATATTTTTTGTTTTATTTAGGTACAAGTAGTTATACAATTTCAACAAACTCTCTCTATTGTATTACAATACTGACAAATCTGTTAATCACTATGTACATAACAACTTCGCACTACTATTTGGACATTCTATAATTACTTATTATCTTTAAAAAAAGTTGATTACAAGATATGTATTTGAAGTTAATATGCATGACACGCACTTAAGTTGCAATGTTCATATTGTACACGGTCCAAACATGGTTTTCCTCTTCCACTTGGTCGTGTCACAATGTTCCTTGTCCTCTGCCTTATGGCGTTTGGTCCACAAGTGTGGCTACAAGGAGACCATCTGGACCAGTCACCCATAACGCAATCCGCATCCACTGGATTTTCTATAACGATATAAGAATAGTCATAATTAGGGCCCGGATCTTTATTTAAATAAATATTTTCGTATTTAAATAAATATTTTGCGATTTTTGATGATAAATAAATATTTGGTGTTTTGAGAAAAATAAACAAATTCTTTCTCATTTAATCCAAATATAATTCAACATTTTTCTAATTCTCTTCTTAAAAAAACTATGCACAAAGAAGACGAGAAATCAGATGGAAATACAATTGCCCAATAAAATATTGAGAATCGCTGTCTGCCTGCAGTTATAAACCTGCGAACACAAATATTATAGAAGCCGCACTGCTGACGAAAATAAATGACTAATTACAATATCAATTACAAAATTGCAACATTTGAAGAGGTGTTGAATAAAGATCCAGGCTATAAAATTTTACTATGTATCAAAAACAAGCTTCTTGGGATCCTTAATGAACAAAAGGAAGAAGAAAATGGAGATTTTGAAGTATTAAAC